>JAMRYI010001796.1:0-11014 GCA_029231635.1 Ditylenchus weischeri | reverse complement strand
ATCTGGCTGCCCAGCTCTAAGGCTACAAAAAGTAGTAAAAGTGGCACTCTCAAGTTCTAAAAATACCTTGATACTCAGTCTCATATCACGGTTTTTCATAAGTGACCAATTGGTCAATCCCAAAATTTTCGTGGCTTTCAGAGGCGGGGAGCCGAATTCAGAAAATTTGGGCACACTCTACAAGAATACGTGCATAGAAAATTCATCGAAGTCTCCTCAGGTCACAGTAAGGGTCCCTCCCTTGTAAGTAGTACTAGGGTGGTGATTATTAGAGGTTGTACAGTATAGTCAACCTTCTCTATATGCTACACCCTCGAGACCGATCCAAACTGTAGCTTATGGAGAGTGTAGCTTTAGTAGAGTGTAGCTCTCCCAATACAGTCAACTATACTAATAGAGTCAACTTTCCCAATACAGTTAACTCTCAACTCTCTTAATACAGTCAACTACCGTATTTCTTCTAATTGCCGCACATGTGCGCTTATTTTTCAACCACCCGAAAATCGGAAATTTTCAAAATCGATCTAGAGATTTTCGGGTGCTTAACTAAGGTCTGAAAAGCGGAATCGGTAGAACTCGTGGGAGTTAAGAAAAATGCATCAAACAGCTTAGCAAAATATTCACTCTGCTCCGAGATATAAGTCTTTAAAGTTAAGGGTGTGCGGTAATTAGAGACTGTGCGGCAATTAGAAGAAATACGGTATACTAATAGAGTCAACTTTTCCAATACAGTTAACTCTCCCAATACAGTCAACTCTCTTAATACAGTCAACTATACTAATAGAGACAACTTTCCCAATACAGTTAACTCTCCCAATACAGTCAACTCTCTTAATACAGTCAACTATACTAATAGAGACAACTTTCCCAATACAGTTAACTCTCCCAATACAGTCAACTCTCTTAATACAGTCAACTATACTAATAAAGTCAACTTTCCCAATACAGTTAACTCTCCCAATACAGTCAACTCTCTAATACAGTCAACTATACTAATAGAGTCAACTTTCCCAATACAGTTAACTCTCCCAATACAGTCAACTCTCTTAATACAGTCAACTATACTAATAGAGTCAACTTTCCCAATACAGTTAACTCTCCCAATACAGTCAACTCTCTTAATACAGTCAACTATACTAATAGAGACAACTTTCCAATACAGTTAACTCTCCCAATACAGTCAACTCTTAATACAGTCAACTATACTAATAGAGTCAACTTTCCCAATACAGTTAACTCTCCCAATACAGTCAACTCTCTTAATACAGTCAACTATACTAATAAGTCAACTTTCCCAATACAGTTAACTCTCCCAATACAGTCAACTCTCTTAATACAGTCAACTATACTAATAGAGTCAACTTTTCCAATACAGTTAACTCTCCCAATACAGTCAACTCTCTTAATACAGTCAACTATACTAATAGAGTCAACTTTCCCAATACAGTTAACTCTCCCAATACAGTCAACTCTCTTAATACAGTCAACTATACTAATAGAGTCAACTTTCCCAATACAGTTAACTCTCCCAATACAGTCAACTCTCCCCGAGTCCGTCCGCCACCTATATGTCCGTACGCCACCTAAAAACATCTTCTCTAGCCTAATAAAAACCTGGGAAACTTTAAAAAGTGTTCGAAGCGCACTTTTGAGAGGACCCTGTAAAAGAAACTCTTGCCAAATATTTGAATTCAATACTGTTTTTTTTCGACTATTGCTTAAATAGAATGCCAGTTTGCGGGTTGGGACCGCCCCAGCTGTAGCTTATGGAGAGTGTAGCTTATAGAAATGTTTGACTGTATGTCCATTTGCTACCAGGTCATGTCAAGTACCGTTTAAGTAGGGGAGCACACCCAATCCAATATACTCTGTATTTCCCACTGAAGAAGCGCAAAATATAATAAATTGAATAATTCCTGAGTCAGTAGTAAATAACACCAAAAAGTTTTAACCCACCAGAAGTGCTTGATGGAGAAATAGAATCTGGACCATCAGCACATTGGCCGTTCCTTCTCTAGAAGTCCTCTTCGCAACTACTTTAGTCAAGCGTGAGCCTTTGGATTTAGCAACAGTAGCAGCTGCAGCCTTCTTTTTGGTCGCTGCCTTGGGTGTGTTGCACAGAGTTCTGACGAGTGGTTGGCCTGGTGGTTGAACCGTTGTCCTGACTCATTTGACACAGATGGGGACAGTTGAGGCATATAGTCCAGATGACTGGGTGGGAGACCTAACTCAAACTTGGGATTTTCATCCTCTTCTGTGAAGTCATATGTGCGCAGAGCGTTGGCCAGAAAAGCATCCTGTTCGATCTTGGGGGTGCAAGCTGCTTTCTTGCGTCCCCTTTGCTTCTTGCCTTTAGGCTTGGAAGACTTTTTGAGTTTTTTGAGATCTGTAGTGGTTGGACTCGGTTTGGCGGCGGGTTTGGTGGCAGTGTTGGCCTAGAAGTGGGGATGTAAAAAAAGTTTAATACTGATTTATTGGGTTGGCAGTGTAGGCCAATTTTGTCCTTGCCCTCACTGTTATCTTTGGCTTAGGCTTAGGCGCAGGTTAGGCCAAGCGTACGTTAGAACAGAGTTAAACATATTTCCCATGCTACACAGTACAAAAAATATGTTAGAAGAAATTTCGAAAAAAAAACATCAGGAGGAGGACCAAGGCTAAAAAGCCGCTCTTTCTTGACTAAAGCCAATAATTTTTTTTAGCAAATCTCAAGAGATTCGAATTCAGGAGGACATTATAGCACTAAAAGTTACTTTTTTTTTAAAAGTTCTGTAAAAAATATGAAATTTGTTGAAAGTTTTAATAAAAACAAATTTTGATAGAAAATTGTATGGAGTTGCATGCGGTTTCATGCAAGACCATAACAGCGTGCAGTCTAGTCTCGTTTATCCGACACCTGATTTTTAAAAAGAGGTGTGGGATAAACGAGACACGCGGGTCTTTATGGCAACGAGAAATGATTTGGGAAAAACGATCGGCAACATCGAAATCCTTGCGATATTTCAGACTGGCACAACTGGCAAAAGGCTTCCAAAATCGAGCTGAAAAAAGTGTCGGACCCTAGGTGGGGGGTGTCGGATAAACGAGACTAGACTGTATCAGAACAAACCTTATTGGATTGGCCAGCAGGGAGTCTTTTAGACAAGACCAACACCAAGTCCTTGCACTGCTCCACATAGTAGGGGGGTGAGCAGATCCGACTGGTGGCTGGCGACCCAAACGACCTGGACACATTATCCTCCGGCAACTCATTGAAGGCCATTGGACGTGCTTCCTCTCCCCCAATGTACTCTCTCCTCCTGTTGTGTTAGAGGTATGGTGGAAGATGTGGAGGCGACCAGGAATGTGCGGAGGCGACAACAGAAATCTGAACCAGCTTGTGGATAGCCACTCAAATGCTACATGTATAGCCCTTACCTTGGCAATCATCCCCAGAGTTGGAAGCACTGGATGGTGGCGGTTTGTAGCCATGACGAAGACGCATGTGGTGACCATAGCCCACTACTTTCACTATCAGCTCGCAGTACTGCAAAGCAAAATTGAGAGCGTTGGGGCGGGTCAAAACTATTTTAATAAAAAACTTACTTTACACCGCACAATCTTCAAGGATTCAGTTTCCTGGGTGGGGCAAGAGCCATAGCAACACGCTTCTACAAATACACATATTATAATTATTTGCTAAAAAAAACTGATAGTATCTAATAAGGGGCAGAGGGTGGTTTGAAAAATAAACCAACAGTTGGCCTGTTAGAGAAAATACGCTAATTAGTTGCTAGCGTTTTTCCTCTCAAAAATTTATTAGACTCAAAAGTTAGACAGAGAATATTAAAGTTTTTTATACAATGGTTTGGCCAGCAATGTCAAAATCCTTGCGATTTTTTCGGTTAGACTGACTGAAGACAATTGTTAAAAGAGTTCGAAATTTGGGATCGAAAATCGTAGGACCCTAGGCAGGATCGAACTTGAAGTTGTGTATTTATAATTCATTGACTTGAAAAATTTTTAGGGCTGTCAGTTGAAATAGCACCAAACCCTGAAACCCAGCAAATAATTACTGAAATACAGCACCTTATTTTTGAAATAGAATTTTCTAACTTACTTTAACATAGAAATTTGTAACCAAGGTGCAGCCCAGTGTTTTGGGTCACACTAACTTCACCGACCTTTTTATCTGAAAATTTGTTTTCTTATCTCAGATGTCTTTACACCATCTTGTAGCTGAGATTTTTCTCTATCCTTTGAATGGTCAAACGCTTCAGTTAAAAATAAGTTTTAACAAAAATCACACCAAGTTTGACCTTAAAGTCCCACATCTTTTTATGAAAAGGTGTGACTTTAAGATCACCGCAGTGTGATTTTGTCAAAAGACTTTTAACTGAATCGTCTGACCTCAATGGATAGAGAAAAATCAGCTACAGGCAGTATGCTGAATGGGAAGAACAAATTTAAGATAAAAAGGTCGGTAATGTTGTTCCAACTGTGATCTTGGTGACTTAGGAAGAACACTGGGTGCAGCCCACGATTCAACTTTCTGACAAGCTATTTAACTCTACTGAATGATATAAAATACAGGGTGTCCCCAAAATATGCCGCTTTCAAACGCCAATAACTTTTTCTAGATCAATTTCGAAAATCTGAAAATCTGTCGACTCAGTTTTTATAAGTTCTGTAAAATTTTGTGGTGTATCACGCTCGAAAAAAAAATTCCGACCAAAAATTGACTGGAGTTGCCTGCGTCCTCATGCAAGACCAAAATGCGCCAATTTTCAGCATCGTTAATTATGCTGTCTTTTTGTCTCATTTCAGACTTTATCGCCTTCGTTGCCTTTCTCATCAAGTGTCACGATTTTTCAGATGAGTTTCACTCCTTAAGAAAGAGCCTTTTGAAGTGGTCGCCTATGCCAGGAAGGAGTAGTCAAGCGTTGTCTGTCGTCAAATTTTGGAGATGGTCTTTGGAGATCGTCATAGAAGGCCCGGGAAGAAAAAAATGCATTTGTTGGTGGGTATGTAGAGAGGTTCAAGCGAACGTAAGAAGAGGTCCGACACAAGGTTGGAGTTAAGAATATTTGCTTTTTGGTTTACGTTCATGCTTCATGAAAATTGGTGCATTTTGGAAGATAACAGGGTGGACCATGGCAATGTGCGATTACAACAGGAAATCTGAACCAGCGTGATACACCACAAAAATTGCCATAAAAACTGAGTCGATCTGCGTTT
The DNA here is from genome assembly GCA_029231635.1 of Ditylenchus weischeri. Classification (NCBI taxonomy): domain Eukaryota; kingdom Metazoa; phylum Nematoda; class Chromadorea; order Rhabditida; family Anguinidae; genus Ditylenchus; species Ditylenchus weischeri. Next base: position 5,800 of record JAMRYI010001796.1, on the reverse strand, counting down.
ACAGATTTTCAGAATTGATCTAGAAAAAAGTTACGGACGTTTGACGCATAGGACACCCTGTATATGAGAATTTAATAGTTTTTAAAAGCAAGTTTTAGGCGTTGGGGCTCTATTCAAACACGTAAATTTATTAACTACTGAAATGATTCAATAGAGCTAAATATCTTGTTAGAAAGCTGAGATCCTGTGCTGCACATTGGTTAAAAAAATTTATGAAGGTAATGTTAAAATAAGTTAGAAAATTCCATTTTAGAAATTTGGTGCTGTATTTCAGTAATTTGGGGCTGCGTTTATATTTATTTATTTGTAGAACAACCAAAAATTATAAAGTCGAAAAATAAAAAATTTCCAATTTATTTTTTATGTCTTAAAACCTTTAAATTTCTGTTGTTAGAAGGCAAAATAATACGATATTTGAAAAATCCTACGTTCGAGATTTCAAAAAATGAATGGATGCGATTTTAGGATGGGATTTAAATGCAAAATCGAAAAAACAAAAATTTTACAAGATAAACAATTTTTAAACTTTTGGAACTTACCTTAACTCAACCCCTAAACCAGCAATAAGTTGCTAATGACTCAATACAGTCAGTCCCTGTGTAAGAATGCAAAAAGATTCGTGGTGCAAATGATTGGGATATAACTCGGCCGGAGTATATTATAGCAAGTGCTCCCAAAATGGTATCTTTTCAATATTTATTGCTTTATAATAAGTTTTGGCCTTGGTCCCCCAAGGCAAAAATTAAAAATTAGGCCAAAAAAATATTTTTCCAAAAAGTTCCTACCTAAAAACGTGTTTTCTACACGTTTCAAGCACTAAAACACACAAAAAAGCAGTTAAAACCCATTTTTGGGGGGACTTGCTATAATATACTTAGGCTATAACTCTTAGATTGTTGGTCAAATTAGACTCCACAGCGGGGTTGGCCCGTGTCCCAGCCTGTCCTCTATCTCTCTCTTCGTTTCATTTTTTCTACTAGCCCCTGCCCTGATCGAAAACTCCATGAAATATCTTGGCGCCTTAAAAATCAGAGAGAGAGCCCCACTCTAAAATTCACAGTCTTCAACAAAAACAAAAAAGTCGACATGCAGGCAGACGGGATCGAACCTGAGACATCATGAACCAAATAAGTCGTGATTGATAATTAAAAAACAGCCAATTAGCTTACTTTTGAAGGGTAGGGTGGCCACACATGTGGTCGGCACGCACCTCTTCGGAGACACAGAGCCAGAGGTGGAGGAGGTGTGGTTGAGTTGGTCGACCCTGTCGAAGAAGTCCTCCCAGGAAATGCCTTCCTCAGGCCTGGTGAGCTGATGGTCCACCACACTGCTCTCATCCATCAATTGGTTTGCTGACTGTGTGTGTGTTTGTGTCTAGATCATCCACCCTTGGAGTCAAACAAAGGGATGAATGCAAAAATGCAGATTTTCTTAAATTCTGAGAAAATACACACCACAGCAGCCGGATATATTCCACAGTTGGTTCGCTGCGGGATAAATATTGGTTTGAATTCGTATTTGGTTTTGTTTGTTATTGGTCAATGGAATGATGTTGGTGAATATATTGTCTAGTTCCTCTTTATTTTGAACCAACAACAAGAGATGGATGGAAAAAGAATTGCAGCCACAAAAACAATAAGAATAAAAGTTTAAAATTTTGGTTTTCAGTTTAGATTAGGGCTGCCACGGTTTTTTTTTAAATTAAACATGCAAATGTCAATTTTATACCAGAATTTTATGTGTAGGCCTTGTTCACAATGGCTGAATATAAATTCAACAATCCTCACTCGGAAATGGCCATAAATTTTTTTTCTAATTTTCCAAAAATTATTCTGTTGGTGCCATCTTGTAGCTGAGATTCAGGGCTACCAGATCAGCTATTAATAAAGTTAATGTGGATCAAAAATGTTCAAAAAAATCAACAATCCTCACTAGCAATCCCACTCAGGTGATGACTGTGAGTGAGGATTGTTAAAGTTGTTTCAACATTTTTAAATCAATATCAACTTGACCAATAGCCTATTTGGTAGCCCTGAATCTCAGCTAAGATAACCAACAAAATAATTTTCGGAAAATGAAAAAAAAGTTATGGATTTACAGTGGTATTAATTTATAGTCATTATTGAACAAGGCCTAATATTTCATACAAGGGACAGCAGGCGCCTATATCGCATCCCTGAGCAGACTTGTCTTGAAACGACAAAAAATTTAAATTTCAAATTTGTGGCATTTCGTCAACAACCAACATAAGACCATACGTCATTTTAGATCCGACACCAAACTTCAAAGCAGGACATCCCCTATTTAAAATGCATCATTTTCGACGTTCTTTTTTTTAACGAACGCTGACATCGAGGCGGATCTAAAAAAACCTGCAACAAAATATTTCGACCACTTTTTGACCCTGTTATACCCCTTCAAAGTCAAAAAAGTCCGAAAAAACCGAAATTTGGGGAAAAACTCAAAAATTTCTTTGTCAACCCCCAATTCTGACACCGGATTCGTGTTCAGGCCCACCATTTTACCTTAGAAAGTGGTCTCAGGAAAAGATTTGGACCGCTCCCAGTGGCTGTAAAAAGGTGTGACCCACGGACAACACCTACCCCCGACCCAAATACTATATAGAGATTTACCGCAAATTAAAAAAAAACACAAATGGCAAAATGAAATTTCCAGTGATCTTTCAGATTTTAAATAATAATCCGCACATTTTACATTTATAAGAGAAAAACTTGAAAAATTTTCTGAAATTTTCAAAAAAAAAAGTTTTTGGCTCTATTTAAGAAGAGGTACCATTTTTGCCTTGGTCCCCTATTGATTTTTTTCAAGCTGCGGGCATACAAATTGTGTTTCTTGAGGTTTGTTTGTGAAATGATATATCCTAAGCCTAAAAGGCTAAGCCTAAGACCTAAGCCTAAAGTAAGGTTGGGGCATGGGGTCGTGAGTCTAAAACTTGAAATATTGGGGTAAATGGGGTTAGTATGCCTGAAAAGTAGAAATTGTTTTGAAAAAAACTTATTTCTACTTCAGCCATACAACACCCATCCACCCAAAAATTTCTACTTTTCAGGCATACTAACCCATCTACCACAATATTTCAAGTTTTCAGACTCACGACCCCCATGCCCCAACTTTACTTGGGTAGGCTTAGGTCTTAGGCTTAGCCTTTAGGCTTAGGATGTATCATTTCACATACAAACCTCAAGCACAATTTATATGCCACGAAGCAAAAAAATCCTAGGGGACCAAAAATGGTACCTCTTCTAAATAGAGCAAATTTTTGAAAACTTTCTTTTAGTGAAAAATTTTTTTGAAACTTTTTAAAATTTCATTTTCTGGTCTCTGATTTTTGAGGTTGTTAACGATCTGTTTTCTGCTCTGGTTTTTGTTTAAAAATTTTGCCTTCTGGCTTTAGCTTTTTCAAAAACCCGGCTCTAGTCCCGATGGTTGGTTATATCAGCAAATACCTGACAAGAAATTGGTGGTTGTTCGAGATTTGCGGTCATTTTTCATTTAAAAGGAAATGACACGCAAATTTTATTCAAATCTCACCAAAACAAAAACAAATGGTGAATAACTTTTCCCACGCTTTAATTCTGCTTAACAACACACTGTTAATGAAATAAATTATACATTTTTGGACAAGTGAGATCGAGACTAACTTTTTTTAAAATAAACTTCTCTGTTTTTACTTGCAGTAGATTTCTTTCTTTGCATGTGTACAGTCAAACCTCGGTTATCAAACACCCAAAGGGACCGCCCTTATGGTGTCGGTTAACTGGGTGTAGGTTTACCAGGCCAACCAAATCGGGCTCATGGTGTCGGATAAAAGGGTGTCGGTTAAACGAGGTGTCGGATGACTGGGGTGTAGGTTTACCAGGCCAACCAAATCGGGCTCATGGTGTCGGATAAAAGAGGTGTCGGTTAAACTGGGAAGTCGGGTGACTGGGGTGTAGGTTACCAGGCCAACCAAATCGGGCTCATGGTGTCGGATAAAGGGTGTCGGTTAAACGAGGTGTCGGATGACTGGGGTGTAGGTTTACCAGGCCAGCCAAATCGGGCTCATGGTGTCGGATAAAGAGGGTGTCGGTTAAACGGGGTGTCGGATGTGAGAACTGGGGTGTAGGTTTACCAGGCCAGCAAATCGGGCTCATGGTGTCGGATAAAAGGGTGGCTCGGTTATGGGGTGTCGGATGACTGGGGTGTAGGTTTACCAGGCCAACCAATCGGGGCTCATGGTGTCGGATAAAGAGGGTGTCGGTTAACTGGGGTGTCGGATGACTGGGGTGTAGGTTTACCAGGCCAACCAAATCGGGCTCATGGTGTCGGATAAAAGAGGGTGTCGGTTAACTGGGGTGTCGGATAACTGGGGTGTAGGTTTTTACCAGGCCAACCAATCAGGCTCATGGTGTCGGATAAAAGGGTGTCAGTTAAACGGGTGTCGGTTAACTGGGGTGTAGGTTTACCAGGCCAACCAAATCGGGCTCATGGTGTCGGATAAAAGGGTGTCGGTTAACTGGGGTGTCGGATGACTGGGGTGTAGGTTTACCAGGCCAACCAAATCGGGCTCATGGTGTCGGATAAAGAGGGTGTCGGTTAACGGGGTGTCGGATGACTGGGGTGTAGGTTTACCAGGCCAACCAAATCGGGCTCATGGTGTCGGATAAAGAGGTGTCAGTTAACTGGGGTGTCGGATGACTGGGGTGTAGGTTACCAGGCCAACCAAATCAGGCTCATGGTGTCGGATAAACGAGGTGTCGGTTAACTGGGGTGTCGGATGACTGGGGTGTAGGTTTACCAGGCCAACCAAATCGGGCTCATGGTGTCGGATAAAAGAGGTGTCAGTTAACTGGGGTGTCGGATAACTGGGGTGTAGGTTTACCAGGCCAACCAAATCGGGCTCATGGTGTCGGATAAAGAGGGTGTCGGTTAAACTGGGGTGTCGGATGACTGGGGTGTAGGTTTACCAGGCCAACCAAATCGGGCTCATGGTGTCGGATAAAAGAGGGTGTCGGTTAACTGGGGTGTCGGATGACTGGGGTGTAGGTTTACCAGGCCAACAAATCGGGCTCATGGTGTCGGATAAAAGAGGTGTCGGTTAACTGGGGTGTCGGATGGGTGTAGGTTACCAGGCCAGCAAATCAGGCTCATGGTGTCGGATAAAAGGGTGTCAGTTAACTGGGGTGTCGGATGACTGGGGTGTAGGTTTACCAGGCCAACCAAATCGGGCTCATGGTGTCGGATAAAAGGGTGTCGGTTAACTGGGATGTCGGATAACCCAGGGTGTAGGTTTACCAGGCCAGCAAATCCGGACTTATGGTGTCGGATAAAGAGGGTGTCGGATTGCTGGGGTGTCCGGATGACTGGGGTGTAGGTTTACCAACCAGCCAAATCAGGCTCATGGTGTCGGATAAAAGAGGGTGTCAGTTAACTGGGGTGTCGGATGACTGGGGTGTAGGTTTACCAGGCCAACCAAATCAGGCTCATGGTGTCGGATAAAAGAGGTGTCAGTTAACTGGGGTGTCGGATGACTGGGGTGTAGGTTACCAGGCCAGCCAAATCCGGGCTCATGGTGTCCGGATAAAGAAGTGTCGGTTAACTGGGGTGTCGGATGACTGGGGTGTAGGTTTACCAGGCCACAAAATCGGGCTCATGGTGTCGGATAAAAGGGGTGTCAGTTAACTGGGGTGTCGGATGACTGGGGTGTAGGTTTGGACCAGCAAATCGGGCTCATGGTGTCGGATAAAAGAGGTGTCGGTTAACTGGGGTTTCGGATGGCTGGGGTGTAGGTTTACCAGGC
>JAMRYI010000721.1:0-81259 GCA_029231635.1 Ditylenchus weischeri | reverse complement strand
AGCTAGTTAATAATTACTAGTTTATGAGAAATGTTTGAACCATTTTTCTACTTTAAAGGGGCATACCAGCGCAATACATTGTGCGGGTATTGTTGGCGTTTCCAGTCAACACAATAAGGTGCGAACGAAACCATCGCAATCTCTAGAATAGTCAAGAGTAAAAGGCAATTTGTGTCAGTAGTATAGTATTACCATTTCCAGGACACCTATTTCACCCTCCTCCCGACATAAATTCCCTTCGTTTTTAGCACCTTTTTTATAAAAAACAATAATTTTTTTTAAATTTCAAAATTATACCACAATATTTGATTATTAAGTGTTTCATGTATGAAGTACAAATACTGTTGATTTCTCATTTAGAGATTTCAATTTATGCTCCAGATATAGAGCTTAAGCCTGAATGTACATCCTCGATTCAATTAAATGCCCCAGACTTAAAAGTGTCTTCAGATAGGGCTTCTCTTGTATTTCCAGATATCGATGATCAGCCTCGCAAAAATCTCCTGAAATGTCAGCATCTGCACACCGGCATTCCCTCCGTATGGTTTAGATCTCCTTCTTTAGTCCGCACTCCTACTTCGTTTACGATGAGGCCATTTCTCCAGCTGGTCTTTTAGTGCGAACCTCAAGGAATTACTACAGTCAGCCTACTCATAGAGTGATGATTAGGAAACTGAAGATGTTCCAATCTCCCAGCCGAAATCTCTAGCCAGTCTCCAGTGCTATCTTCTGCTCAATGCTATCTCAATGTCTAGTCAGTGCTATCTCAATGTCTAATTGTGATTCTCCACATTGTTCTCTCGTACACCTTCTACTAGGGTGCACTAATAAAGATACCAGGTCAAAAATGTCTTTGTTCACTAGTGTAAATTACGGCGGGTACCGGCAATTTTTTTTGAATGGTCTTTATTTTTACTCGTTTTGTGTTCATTCTTATACTTATGACCTTATACTATTTTTAAAACTGGGCAGAAAACTTGGTAATATTGCACTTTAGTAGTCCAAAAATATTTTAGTAGTTCAATCAGAGTTTAGTAGTCCAAACCGCACTTTAATAGTCCAATGGAACTTTAATAGTCCAATATGTTCAATACAGATACAACGAACCCCCAAAAAGTTCGTTCCCACCTCGGGTACGACACTTTTTTTAGCTCGATTTTTTGAAGCTTTTTGCCAGTTGTCTTCGGTCAGTCTAGTCCGAAATATCGCAAGGATTTAGATTTTTACCGATCGCTTTTGTACATAACAACAGTTTTGCCGAAAAGACCCGCGGGTCTCGATATAACGAACACTTATTTTCATCTTTTTTGAAAATAATATCGAGACCCGCGGGTCTTTTTAAAACTGTTATTATGTACAAAAGCGATCGGTAAAAATCTAAATTCTTGCGATATGTCGGACTAGACTGACCGAAGACAACTGGCAAAAGGCTTCAAAAATCGACATTTTGATCTTAGGATTGACCTTCCAAGATTTTCTTGTTCTAAAAGTTATCGATTGAGTAAAAGTTAGGTCATAAAGTGTGCAGAGTTAATAGTTTTCCGTTTAAAACATCTTATAAATTTATTAATGGTGTTCAAAAAAGTACCGTGCTAAGTTGACTGTCCGTAATAAATACTGATACGTAAGCCTTGACTTTGTTGATAGTCTTTTGCTTGTAGGGAGGATTGACTGCATTCGATAAAAGCATAATCGAAAAGAAACAAACAAACGGCAAGAACTTGTAGCCTTCCATTATTTAGTATCCACGTTTTAAAAAAAATGAGTGCAATTTATATTAAATTTTGCTCTAAATAATAAAATTTGTATGTGTTTTGAGCAACTAAATCAGGAAGTAAATCATATAAACTTTTTGGAAACCACGCCTGCTTTAAGAAAAAAAAAGGATTAAACTTTAAAGTGGGTGGCACAATTAAAAAGGTATAGCGAAAAATGGTTTTTATCGTACTTGTAATATCAATAATATATGAAAAGTAAAGTTCATAAAATCATCTAACACGTGTAAGTATAAACGCAGCAGGCCAAACTTTTGCGCCCCCACCCCGCTCCCCCAAATCAACTTGTTTAAAAGCGTTCCAAACACTTTATATTGACTCAAATCACCTTAGAAACTCAAAACGACCTTTTCGAGTTCTGGTCAATATAAAATTGAGTTGTGAGGTAACTTAAAAGTACCCTTTTGGACCATTTTTGAAGGGATCTAGGGCTGTATTGCGGTGGAAAGGGACCAAAAAGAGGCCACTTTGAAGAGGCCTCAATAAGAGGCCTCTTCAAAGTGGTCTCTTCGGGGTCGAAGATGTTGAACACAGATTTGAATACTAAGACCTAGCGCATGAAAAATGTATGGACAAAATTTTCAAAATAATGTTTTTTTTAAACTTCTTAAGTGATTTTAAGTCGATATAGGGGGTGTGTAGGCTTCGTACTGATTTGGGCGCATTTTAATTTTATATTTAAAATATTTAAAAGCTGGTCAAGCAGTAGTTCGACGATAACGAAGTGCAAGTTCTTGGGCGGCCATCTCAATCTCTCGAGCATCTCTGGGAAGAGTTGCACAGAAAACTTCGGACCAGAAGTTTCACCAAAATAGCAGCTTTGTTCAAGGTTCCTGTTGAAGAATGGAAGAAAATATCTATTGATGTTGTTATGAAACTTGTTGAGTCTGTGCCACGCCGTTGTGCTGCTGTTATTTTTCCAAAGGTTATGCGACAAAAATTGGGTTTGATGGTATATATTTGGTTTTCTTTCTCAGTGCCTGAATAATACACAAACCATGCATGCCTGCAGACTTTTTCCGGCCCTGAAAACAGGTATCAATACATAAGTCAAATAAATTATTAGAATTTTTCCACAAAAATGGGTGCACTTATACTCAAAATGTAGCTGAGATTCCGAGAAATATATTCTATTAATGAAAGTTTTCTAAAACGAATGTCTATTAAAAATACAGAGTAAAATACGTAAAAAATGTGCTTGCTTGAGAACTTTTTTCCGCTACTGTGTAATTGGATCACAGCACCCTGCAAAAATAGAAATGTACCATTTTAATGCCTTGACTAATGTCTATAAAATCTGTGCTTAGCGAGATTTTTTCTTTCATTCTACAAAAAGATATGACCATTTTAATGAAGGCCTCCTTTCAGTCAAAAATTTAATAAATATGGAAAACGTTAAGGAAAATTAAAATAGAAATCATTAAAACAGTCAAATATTTTACTGTAGCCAGCGAAACAATTTTTTCTACCACTTATTTTGTAGCAAAAACACAAGCTTTCCAATGACCACTAAATTGACCACAACTGTTACATAGGTTAAGGCAAGGCAATCAAATTAAATTTTAATTTGCTCACCTCGGTGGTCGAAAGTTGGCCTGTGTCAAAACAAATGATTGTTATTTCAGAATTTGAAAAATGTATCTTGTGCAAAATTTTCTGGGCTTTCTTATGGTACTATTGCTTTTTTGATATTCTCATGTGTTAATAAAGATTTTTGAATTTTCATGTCCTTGTCAGGACATTCGGCTCACCCTGTATAAGGCGAACTAGGAAGTGCATTTTAGCGAATCGCCGGCGAATTCACTGTCAATTCGCGGGTGAACTCGCTTTTGTTAATTCTAGACAAAAGTGTCCATCCTCATTCATAAGTGTGAATTTTTTCTTGTCGGCGATGGCGATTGTCATTTAAAGAGCGGACGGTCATTTGCATAAAAATGACTAAAATTGGCTAAATTGAACCTGAGTGAATGGGGGTGTCAGGTTCAAGTGCTCCTCAAAATTTGACCCTTTTTACCCTTGAAAGGGCATGCCCCCGTTATTACAGGTGGTGCACGCCAAATTTTTTTCCTAATCATTGAACTTCTGTACGTATTTTTAAACTTTGTTTCCAAATCCTAAAATTTAATTTTAGGTATGGTTTTGTTAGGAAAAATTCGCAGTTTTGCAGTTCCATAACAATATTTTGTTTATCCGTTAAAGAAACAACTATTCTTTCAAACCAAAAATAATCTGCTCACAAACATTTCTTTTAGTCTATTTACTTTTTTTGTTAGCAAGCATTGGTTTAGGTTTCAAAAAGTGTTTGTTAAAACAAAAAAAAATAAAGCAATTCTAGAAACAAGACCTTGTTAATCTGAATTGGTTATAGTTTATAGAAAACTCTGTCTTATGCTTAAATAATTTAGTATACTTAATCTAAGTCTTTTTTGTCATTTAATTTATTTTCACGCATGAAAAAAGAAGTGGTTATCCTTTTAGCAGTTTTTGCTGCCTTTAATTGTCTTGAAGAAAATCTTTTTCAAGGAACATTAAAAAATAATAAATCGCAGAAAGAAGAATGGAAGGGACAAGTCGCAGGGCACAAAGGTTCGCGTGTTTACATGTAACTTTTCTTTTAATAAATTTACTGTCAGGAGCTATTGTGCAGCTAACCAATGGACATTTGCTAAAACAAGTCAATCAATATGAGGCAAAGGCTTACCCTGAAGTTTCAGAGGATGAACAATTGCGCAAATTTTTACCAACTTTCTATGGTATCAGCAATACAAATGGGAAAGGTAATATTTTATTCTGTAACTCCACATTTTAAGAACCACTTAATCTGTAAAATTAAATCCTTGTTTTAAAGATTGTAAAAACAGCATTTTAAGGGACGTCAATTACTGCATGGCGAAAAAGAGCTAATAAAAAAATTACCGTATTTAATTATTGCTTTTTGCAGGCAGACTTTCTTCGGTAATAAAATTATATTTTTGTGAGGTTTTTGTGTGAGAGACTTCTTAATTGTGGAATAACCTAGCAGCTAATGCCAGAGTAGAAAAAAACAGTGCGAGACTTTTTAAGTATGTATTTTTGGGCATTTTGACCACAAGCAACAGCCAAAACGTATGACAGATGTTAAAAAAATAGGCACATTTCTTAGAAATAAGCACATCTGAGAGGCTTCATACAGAGGCCCCTTTTTCCAATGATGAGGTTAAAAAACATGATAAAACACTAATGAAAAACTGTTTTTCCGGGGAAAAAAAAATTTTAATATCAAAGCCTAAATTTTTGGATTTTCGGGGGTCGCCAATTATAAGTCTGACCACTCAAAATTTCACAAGTAAGTGAGATAAATAAAAAAATTTAGTATTTTTGGAAATGGAGAACCTACTGGCCAATTTCGCTGATGAAAGTGCTCTAGGAACCATCGATGTAAAAATGGGTCATAGGTTCTCTTTTATACTTTTCGGTCAAAACAGACCTTATGTAACTAAATATTTCAAGGACTTTTTTGGAGAAAGAAAAGAACGATCCAACATTCAGACCTTCACTGTTTAAAGACAAATTTGGGCTGGATTATTCTATACAAAAGTTAAAAGGCAAACCAATGACTAAATACAACTTTATGAAACTGCGAGACACTTTGTCTTCTACTAAAAGCCTTGGCTTTAGAATAGATGCTTCAAAAGTAAGACAAAAAACTGTCTATATTATAAAGCTATGTGTTTTAGTTGCCTGGAGAAGCTGCCAACAATCAGTATGCAAAACTTAAAAACCCTTCAGATATCTTGGCTACATTTGTGCGCTTATTTGGGGCAGAAAGCAGCAATATTCGGTCACAATTAGTAGATCGGCTGAAAGAAATGCGTGATGGTGTAGAAAATTCGACTTTCTTCCAAACCCACGAGGTTTTTTTGGATTTACTACAGCCTTTTAAAAATGCGTTATTACAAGTTCTACTAATTTCCTTTCTGTTATAAAATAAATGTCTTTTTTTCTAAGCTTAGATTGTTTTTACGCAAAAAAATAATTAAAACTAGTTCTTTGTCAACATTTCAAGCAATAGATCTATATTTAAGGTGATTGGCAGTAGCGTCCTCATCGCCTATGACAATCAAAACGCAACTGCTTGGATCATAGATTTTGGAAAGACTGTTCCGCTAGAAAACGGATTTCAAATCGACCATCGCTCAGAATGGCTGGATGGCAACCACGAAGATGGATATTTGAAAGGAATGGACAATTTGATCCAAGTAAATTTTTTAATAATAGTTAAAACTAAAATCAAATTTTAGCTTTTGGAATTCGGCTTTATCGGCAATAGTTCATTGACTTAAATCACAGAAATAAGCTAATATATGTCACATTATTATTTGTCTAATGTACAGTTGATATAATTGTTACATCACGCTGTATGCATACTATCGGTTGATAAAATTGTTTTCTTCAAAAGTTAGTAAGTCAAATTCGGTCTGTGTGTGTGTTAACAATTTTTTCTGCTAAACAATGATTTTTAGATCGTTTTACACAATCATACACAACATAGTGACTGCACCGTCGTCAGCCGTTCTATGTTTTTCGTAGTTGTCCTCCAACTTAACTACACATGATCTTTTTTAAAATTACAACTATTCTGGCCTGTAAATTGAGTGTGCGCATCTCAACCCCAAGCCCCCTTCATGCATCCAGAGTCACTTTCGAGTGATTTGTGTCTAAGGTATGTGGGTGTGCGCATCTCAACCCCAAGCCCCCTTCATGCATCCAGAGTCACTTTCAGTGATTTGTGTCTAAGGTATGGGTGTGCGCATCTCAACCCCAAGCCCCCTTCATGCATCCAGAGTCACTTTCGAGTGATTTGTGTCTAAGGTACGTGGGTGTGCGCATCTCAACCAAGCCCCTTTATGCATCCAGAGTCACTTTCGAGTGATTTGTGTCTAAGGTATGTGGGTGTGCGCATCTCAACCCCAAGCCCCTATATGCATCCAGAGTCACTTTCGAGTGATTTGTGTCTAAGGTATGTGGGTGTGCGCATCTCAACCCCAAGCCCCTTTATGCATCCAGAGTCACTTTCAGTGATTTGTGTCTAAGGTATGTGGGTGTGCGCATCTCAACCCCAAGCCCCTTTATGCATCCAGAGTCACTTTCGAGTGATTTGTGTCTAAGGTATGTGGGTGTGCGCATCTCAACCCCAAGCCCCCTTTATGCATCAGAGTCACTTTCGAGTGATTTGTGTCTAAGGTATGTGGGTGTGCGCATCTCAACCCCAAGCCCCTTCATGCATCCAGAGTCACTTTCGAGTGATTTGTGTCTAAGGTATGTGGGTGTGCATCTCAACCCAAAACCCCTTTATGCATCCAGAGTCACTTTCAGTGATTTGTGTCTAAGGTATGTGGGTGTGCGCATCTCAACCCCAAGCCCCTTCATGCATCCAGAGTCACTTTCGAGTGATTTGTGTCTAAGGTATGTGGGTGTGCGCATCTCAACCCCAAGCCCCCTTCATGCATCCAGAGTCACTTTCGAGTGATTTGTGTCTAAGGTATGTGTGAAAAATATAAGTGATAAAGTACGCTAAAAACGCCTCGAGTCACTCTGCTAGCAAAAAACTTAACATTAGTCGTTCAACAGTTATTGATTAGGTCAAGCAAGAAAACCGTCTAAAGTAACTCAAGTAAAATTTTTAGTTTTAAGTGTTGTGGTACAAAATGTGAGTTCTCTTGTTTAAAGAATCATCAACAGATGTCAGAATACAAACAAAGAATTTATAATCCATTTAGCCGTCGTACCTAAATTATACATTGATTTTATGATAGTAAAAAATTTTTCCCGCGTTCTTTCGAAAAATACGAACAAACCCACTGGAGAGGTTGAAAAATAAACCGACCGGTCGGCCAATTAAAGAGAATACGGTTATTCTTTGCCGCAGAAAATTCTTAGAATTACTATTTTTACATACCGTATTATCTCTAATTAGCGCCCCGGGGCGGTTATTTTTCAACCTTTGTCTGGAGGGGGCGCTTATTAGAGAGAGGGCGCTTATTTTTCAATGTGCCTGTGCCGAATATTTTTATTTCTTGAATATCTGAAGAAAAAGGACATTTTGATTATTTATGAGAGAAAAGGTCACTTTACCTAGTTTTTAATGCCATTTTTAAGCAAAAAAGGATTTTGACTAAAATCTTTGAAATAAATAATCAATAAATAAAGATTTGGGGTCCCGAAAAAGGAAAAATATTTTTAAAAAGGACGTATAACCCATTACCCTTTACAACCCTGATTTGATAAATAAATTAAAGCAATATACACCCTGATAGGACGTCACACAAAGCTGGTCCCCGGGGTGACGTGTTATCCAGGTTTGACTGTATTGCTTTATGTATTGCATTATAAGTGCTCTACAACATTTGAATGCGAAAGAGTGATGTTATTCAAGGGACAGAAAATTTGGATTTCTTGCACCGATTATTGGTATTTACTTGTAATAGACCTTAAACTGAATGACATGATTACCAAATATTTCGGTAATTATGTCATAGGTATTTCGGCCGTATCCAACAAAGTGGGAATTTTTAACTTGGCTCCCATGTTGTTTTGTTTTTAATATTTCAGGCTTAGGTAAGGGTTGGACAGCGTATGTAAATACGTAGTCTGAAATATGTATGAGTCTGTTTTAACATACCACTTCCTAAGCCTATGAATTATAAAATCGAAAAATTACCAATTTGTGGTAATAATTCTGTCGATTTTGAAATTTATAATATTCAAAATAAATTTTTTTCTCTTCACTCGTAAATATTTTTAGCTTTTTAAGTTCTATGTTTGTTGTTATTCACTAATATACAATCCCACTATAATGATAATTTCTTCAAAAAAATTGTTCTTAAAAGGGGCTTATCTCAATAACTTTGTCAGGGAGGAGGGGGCGCTTATTAGAGAGGGGGCACTTATTTTTTAACCTTTATCGAAAGGGGGCGCTAATTAGAGAATATATACAGTCGAGTCTCGATTTAACGATCACCCGATATAACGATCACTCCCAATTTAACGATCACCTGAGACAAGTTTGGTTGGTCTGAACTAAATTAAGGCAAAGAAAGTCTCGATACAACGATCACTCGATTTAACGATCACCTCGGTTTAACGATCACCCTTGATCGGTCCCAAAAGTAAAAATTACACTCGATTTAGCGATCACAACCAAAAAAAACGTATTTTGAATTGCCACATTGTTTTTCGAGCAAATTTTTGTTGCGTAAAATATTTTGTTGAAGTTTTGTCATTGTTTATCTTTCGTGTATCCAATTTTTCGTCTTTGAGTAATGTAATTTTATTTCTTCAGGCTAGTCATGGAAACTATAAGCAAGAAGCGCCGGGTCATCTCACTTGAAGAAAAGAAGGAGATCATCGAGGCTTCTGAAGGCAAAAGTTCGAGGATCTTAGCAAACAGTTCAAGATTGCGCAATCAACAATCATGGGGATTCTCAAAGAAAAGCATCAACCCTCAATGCAATCGATGAAGGTGGAGAAGCCAAGCGAGCTCATTTAAAGGCAGCCAAGCACGAAGATCTGGAAGAGGCACTCCTGCGCTGGGTCAAGTCTGTCAGAAGTCAGAACGTCGCAGTCACTGGTTCTTTGGTCATGGTAAGATTATTTTCTCTGGTTCTCATCTGCTTTTTCACATCGGTTTTTTCTTTCAGGAAAAAGCCCTGGAACTGGCGGAGCGTCTCGGAATCGAAGGCTTCAAGGCAAGTGTGGGCTGGCTGGAAAAATTCAAACATCGCCATTCGATCAAGTTCCGCACCAATCAGGGAGAAGCCGGGGAAATCGACATGGAAGCTCTGGGCGATTGGTAACAAACCCTTCTCCAACAAGCCATCGCAAAGTTCTCGCCCGACGATGTCTTTAATGCCGATGAAACAGGTCTCTTTGGCAGCTCCTTCCCAACAAAACACTGGCATTCAAAGGTTGGTGTATTTTTATTTGAATATTCATTGTTTCTAATATTTTTACAGGTGAGCGATGCACGTCCGGCAAGAAATCAAGGAAAGAATCACAGTTTTGGTCGGGTCGAACATGTCTGGGACGGAAAAGCTGCCATTGCTGGTGATTGGGAAGTCTGCTGCCGAGATGCTTCAAGAACCAAGAACCTCCAGTCCAGTACAAAGCGAACAAGAAGGCTTGGATGACTGGCAATTTTTATTGATCAAAATAAAAAATGTTCTAACTTTCTTATTTCTTTCAGCAGACATCTTCGAATCGTGGTTGATGGATTGGGACCGAAACTCAAGCGTCATGATCGAAAAGTCTTGCTCTTCCTCGACAACTTCAGCGGCCACTGCAACATCAAGCTCGAGCAGATCACTATCAAGTTTTTTCCGCCTAATACAACTGCCGAGTCTCAGGTTAGTCTTAAAATTTATTGAAGCTTTATTTAAACTTATTCTTTTAGCCTTGTGACCAAGGAATCATCAGCAATATTCTTTCAGAATAAAGGTCTCGATATAACGATCACCTCGATACAACGATCACCTCGATTTAGCGATCACCTGAGGCGTGTCCCCAGGGTGATCGTTAAATCGAGACTCGACTGTACACCAAAAAATTTGTCAACTGCACAGTTAATAAAGTATTTTTGCAGGGAGTAAGTTGCAGAAAGCAGTGTCAAATTTAGTCTACAAATGTTTTTTACAACAAATTTTGTTAGCTTACCAATGATTTCCAGGCCATTTTACACACATGGGTACCGTATTTCCTATAATATAAACGGCTTTCCTAAGCTTTCCGAAAAACTTTTCGGACAGAAAAAACGCGGAAAGTTTTCCAAAAAAATGAAAAGAAATTAAATTAATAACTGTAGAATTTCACGTATAACACAGAAGAAATTCTACAGTTATCTTGAATCATAACTACCGTATTTCCACCTCCCTCCACCCACGTTTTTGGTTGGATAGGACAAAAATCATTGTTTTGCCTTGTTGCATTTGCTTTATCTAAAATATTTTAAAAACTCCATCGGAACAAAAAACCGTATTTACTATATATTTATAAGGTGCAAGTAGGTGCCGAATTGGAAAACACTTCGCTGAACAGCGTTTTACTAATGCTAAATCATTTTTAGAATTTTGAGTTTTTTATATTAAAAAGATGGCTACCTCTTACAAAAAATTAAAAAAGATGGTCAAGTTGATGTGAATGGGGTCGGGTTCAATTGATAACCCATCCACTTCGGACCTATCTTGCCTACTAGTGTATAGAGGGTGTATATATACTGCACTTTTGCTTTTAGCCCAACTAATAGATGGTCTAGACTGCAGAGTAGATGGTTAAAGACATAGCAGTAGTTTATTAGTTACTCTGCCCTGTTTATTTCTTTGCCTTTACTAAAGCAAAAAATATTTCTTTTGCAATGTTGGGAAATTTCCCATCCATTTGTTTTCGCAATATACAAGTGATTTTATTCAAAAACAAATAATTGGATTCACTCTGTGTTGTTTTGAAAGTGTTTTTGTGTGTTCGATGAAGAAATGTGTGCTAAAAAGCCATAGATATACCATGTGGCCGAAAAGTTCCCGGACAAAGTTTAAAGCCAATTTTTTCAGTAAAATAAGAACATAAATGCATTTTTTTGGTATCATCAGAAAGCCCTTGTTCTCCTCTCTTGAATAGTGTATCGCTTGTCGTTCTATGCCAATAAATTACATGCTTTAGAATGTCCGATCTGAGAGCAGGCATTGTGCGACTTTGGGAAGAAGGGAAGAAGCAAAGTGAGATCGCTCGTGATATGAATGTTCCAAAGCAAACAGTTTCGGATGCCATCAAGCGATTTCGTGAAGCAGGCCGCAATGAAAACAGAGCAAGAAGTGGGCGATTAGCTATAGCAACCACTCCATCCGAAACTGTTTGCTTTGGAACAATCATATCACGAGCGATCTCACTTTGCTTCTTCCCTTCTTCCCAAAGTCGCACAATGCCTGCTCTCATATCGGACATTCTAAAGCATGTAATTTATTGGCATAGAACGACAAGCGATACACTATTCAAGAGAGGAGAACAAGGGCTTTCTGATGATACCAAAAAAATGCATTTATGTTCTTATTTTACTGAAAAAATTGGCTTTGTCCAACTTTGTCCGGGAACTTTTCGGTCACATGGTATCTTTACACTGAAGTTAAAAAAAGAACTATTACTTATCAGTGAGATTCGGCTATTTTTGCTTTTTAAAACTCAATCAATCATAGATGTTTCATAATTTTTTGATTGTGAAATAATCATTGCAACAATATTTTATCTTTTTGAGACTCATTTAAAGTTGGCTTTTACTCTCATTTATTTCTTCACACTTATAAGATAAATTTAAATTTTGTATTTGTTTTTGCAAACTTTTTAATCATCAGAGTTCAATTTTCGAAGTGCTAAGAAAATTTCGTACTGCTAAAAATACTGTCAAATGGAATTGTTAGTGTAAAAAATCTTCAAAACTAAAAACAAAAAAATGAATATTTTCACATGCCTGATATTGTGGCATCTTTAGTATGAATCTAAATTAAAGTTATAATTCGTAAATTCGTCAAACATCCGTTGGTAATCTTTTACCGAATATGTTCTATGTCCATATAAATGTCACGTAAATTTGGCGCAGAAGGAGGACTGATTAACTGAGGTCTGAAAAATCCATTTTTCAGTCAAAATAATACCACTCTGCCCCCCTCCTATTGTCTGTCCTTCTTCAGGTCCCATATGTACCTCATTTAGCCAAAAATTTACTTTTTTCGATGTTTTCAAAAGAGAGCTTCAGAATTACTTTAACTTTTTTCAGCAATAATTATGTCTTCTTCCAACGACGATGTGACATCTAACATTGAGCAAGGAGAGCGTCTTCTCAGCCAACTTCGTCTTAGTAACTTCCATATTACTCAGCAGGGTCAATCCTCAACTCAAAATGAGTTACCTAGACAGATGAACCAGGTGCGAGATGATGAGGTTAGTTGCTTACAAATAAACTCATCTTAAGTTGCATGGTTTTGCAGGTTCGCAATAACGCTGGTGGTTTTGTGTTCAAAGTGAGTGATGAGACGCTGATTCGTCGTTTTCTGATTTTGGGGACCACTAATGCTACTTACTATGTCACAGAAAAAGAAGCCACAGATAAATGTCTGGATGATTTGACCAGAATAATTAAACAAGATAGGTCAAATTAGGATTAAAGCTTAAAAATTAATTTTCTATACTTAATAAAAACCATACTCTTTAGGCAAGGGGATCCAGATTCTCAACGAAATCTTGAAAATCTCAGCTGCGGGAAGTGCTCCTAAGCAGAATCCTCTGCTATATGCCCTAGCTTTATGCGCCCGATACAACATCAAAGATAGACGCAATTTGCTAGGCAAGACAGCCAACACGACCGAAAAGCTAGCTGCGGCACCTTATTTGGAAAGACTCTTCGATGAATACATTTTGTCGCTGCAGCAAGCATCTTTAATGGCTGTTAATCAAGTATGTTATATCAAAATTTTAGATTTTCAATAGCCAATTAATATGTTTCGTTCAGGTGTGCAACATTCCAACCCACCTGTTTGCATTTGTCAAGTACGCTGACATGTTCTCAAAGAAGTTTGCTAATACCAAAGGTTGGGGACGAGGCATGAAAAAGGCTATTAGCGAGTGGTAACTTATTTTGAATTATGGCACCTTTCGTTTCATTTTTTCCATAGTCGAGGCTAGCACGGTTAAACGGTTACAGACGAATCTGAATTTTTTCAAATATTTTTCCTTCTCAATTGACTTGAAAATCGTACACTAGACAAAATGTTTTCAGCACAGAAAAAAACATTAAAACAATAGTTCAAAATGGACATTTATTAAAAAAGATGAGATCCAAATAAGTAGCTTCAATAAATAGCTTTTATGAGCTATTTAAAAAAGGGTGGTAATTATTTTTGCCCGTAGAATACTCGTTTTCGCCCGTAGAATATTTCTTCTTGCTCGTAGGTTTTGAATGTTCGTAGAAAACTCGTTTTTGCCCGCAGAATACTCTTTTTTGCTCATGAATATTCGTTTTTGTCCGTAGATTTTTCTTTTAAGCCCCAAGATTTTAAAATTTTGCGAAAATTTAAATTTTATGATCAGAAAGGACTTGAAACAAGGACTAGAAAAGAATCTCACCCGACAGTGGCCAAAAGCCGCTGAAAGTTAGTTTTTTGGGGTTTGACTGTAGGGGGAGCAAACTTTTTGCAAAAACTCGATTGCGCGCATCAAAATACAACTATGATCGGCTTAATCACCTAAAATCCCACCATCAAACATTCGGAGCCGCCTAAAACCACCCTAAAGACTGGTTTAGGGTAGTTAAATGCTGGTTGGGAGCGGTATAAAGTGGTTTAGGGTTATTCTGAATGGTTGAGGGTGAGATTATGGACGATTAAGCCGATCGAAGTTGGATTCTGATGCGCGCAATCGAATTTTTGCAAAAAGTCCATCCCCTTCAGTCAACCCCCAAAAAACAAACTTTCGGGCTCTAGTGGAGAATCCGTGTCCAAAATATGCCTTGGTCCCCCTGTTGTTTTTCGTGAAAGAGAGTCCTGTTGTTTTTCTTATTGTTTTCAAAACAAATTTTTCAATTCAAAAACAACAGGGGTGACCAAGCTCTTTTTCACGAAAAAACAACAGGGGCATTTGGCAACAGTATTCTACGGGCAAAAACGAGTATTCTGCAGGCAAAAACGAATATTCTACAGGCATTCGAAATCTACGGGCAAAAAGAAATATCTTTTAAAAAAATTGCTACTTCTATGGTTTAGATCACACCTTTAATTTTTTGATTTTTCGTGCAAATTTGAATATATTTATTAATCCCAAGCATACAATTCAACAATTTGTGACCACAAATAGAACATAACATCATTACCAGAAAATTACTGGAAATTTTGCTTATTCTTTTTGCCACGAAGCCGCATTTTTGATCCACAGGCACATGTTCGCGAAGAATGCAGAAGTTTGAGGTTCTGTAGCCATTCGACGAAGTCTTCATCTGTCCACTTGAGAAGTTTTTCATAGAGCTTGACCAAATTGAAGTTGCGCAAATCCTCCATCTGAAAAACATAAAACATTAATTCAGAGCATTCAAGAAAATGAAGACCACAAAAAATCATGAAGCTCCGAAAAAATGACAAACTGAAAAGCTGCTCACACTCCCAGAAAAAATAGTAGCTGTTAAAGTATTTTTGGCGAGAATTTAAACGAAAAGTTCTTTTCGTTATTTTTCAACACAAATTTTGCACTAAAAATCAAAAAATTGAAGGTGTGATCTATAAACCATAGAAGTACCAAAAAATTAGTTGAAATCATCCTTTTTGTTTTAGGCGTACTAAAGAAAGAAGAAAAAATGAAAAAAATTTAAACTTGAAACCGCATTAGCTACTCAAAAATCTTATTCTACCTAGTTTATTTAAAAAAATTCTTAATATAATCGATTTCTAGGTATCTAAGTCGCACTCCAGACCAATTAGCCATGCATATCACCAAGTACAAGAGCCGAGAAGGATACACTCACCGAGACCTGCTTCGTCTTTCTCACCCTCATGCCGAACACAATCATCCTAGCAAAGGTGCTCAAAATGATTCAAAGAACTCTTTAGTCTATGACCAAATATTCTGCTTTGCCTGCACCGGTAAATCAACAGCTTAGATATTATAAATTTTTAGTGGCAAAAAAAACAAATTGCAGGAACTCTTGACGAGGAAAAGCGAAAGTTGGATGATGAGCCATTAGCCAAGCGGAGTCGCTACAACTTAACCCCGGAAATGGTAGCTGAGGAGAACAGCTCTACAGCTCTGCAGTTTCTCAGAGCCTTTCTTCAAGTTTCTAAACTAACAAAGGAGGACGAACAGAAATGCGCTAGTATGATCAAAAAATATGGTAATTTTTGAGGTTTAAGCTTTGGCTTGAAACTTTTAAAATTGCGTTGCTAGGTTTGGTCCGGGAACATATCCCTACAGATTTGCTCAACTCTCTGCCGGTCTGGGCCGCACTACTTCAAGCAATGCCTATGACTGCTATGATCAGAAACTTGTCGAAAATGTCAGCGATTGGACTGATTGATGGATCAAAGCGAGAAAATGAGTAAGTAATTTAATATCTTTTTTTTTGGAAATCTTACAAATACATTTGGTAAGATCTATGACAAATTATTGTTGTTATTCTCGTTTTATAACTTCATACTTAAAAAAACTACAAAATGAAAAAGAAGGCTAAATAGATAACTTTAATACAGTGGTGGGCAAAAAGCAGTGAAAATTGATTTCTAGATTTTGAAAGTGCAAATTGTCCTCAAATTTAAAAGTGCACAAAAATTCGAGCAGATACATTTTGTAGCATTTCGTCTCCTCTTTCTAACAGTGTATTGTATTGCCCGCTCTGCATAATTTTTTTGCTCTAGACAGGGCTCTTTAAACAAAGATACCGGAATTTTAATGGGCAAAAAGCAGTGAAAATATTGTTTATGAATTATCTGTTGATTTCTTGTACATCAAACTGAAGTTCTTTTTAGATAAAATGCCGAAGCATCTCTCTGAAAACATCCGCAAAACCATTGTTGCTGCTGTTGAGACAAGAATCAAGCAATATGACTTTCAAACGACGTTCAATGTTTCAGCTGGAGCAATCTCTGAGATTTTGAAGCGCAAGCGTGAAAGAGGATCACTGAAGACTGCAAGGATCACAGGAAGGCCTCGTAAGACATCAAGTCTAATGGTCTGGGTTTGCTTCTTTGGCTCGGGTGTTGGTCCAATCGTTCGAATTAAAGGAATTATGACCGGAATCGTCCACAGGGAGCTCTTAAGAACAAATTTGGTTGCAACAGAGAAATTCCAGATGCCTGATGGGTGGATATTCCAGCATGACAATGATCCGAAACATAAATCGAAGGTCGTCTCAGCATGGTTGGATGAGCAGGAAATCGTTGCTATGTAGTGGCCAGCTCAAAGTCCGGACTTGAATCCTATCGAGAACCTGTGGCAGATTGTCGACAACAAGATCCGAAAGCGTCGCTTTACAAATTTGGATCAAATCTTCGATGTGATTGTTGAAGAATGGAAAGCAATTCCACTGGAGACTTTGATGAATCTCATTCGCTCAATGCCACGTCGGTGTGAGGAAGTCGTCAAGCAGAAAGGATATCCGACTCGTTATTGATATTTCTGTTATGTTTTGTTGACTTTTTATGATTAGTGAATAAAGTTTTGGTGCCATAAACAATATTTTCACTGCTTTTTGCCCAGTAAAATTCCGGTATCTTTGTTTAAAAAAGCCCTTTCTAGAACAAAAAAATTATGCAGAGCGGGCAATACAATACACTGTTAGAAAGAGGAGACAAAATGATACAAAATGTATCTGCTCGAATTTTGTGCACTTTTAAATTTGAGGACAATTTGCACTTTCAAAATCTAGAAATCATTTTTCACTGCTTTTTGCCCACCATTGTAGATAACTCTAAATTTCAGGCTAAATATTACGCGCATCAACGTCAATTGAATTAAAAAATTATGTTTAAGAATGTACGAAAACATAGTGATCAGCAACTTAGTAGACGAAGACCGTCTTCATCG
Organism: Ditylenchus weischeri; assembly: GCA_029231635.1. Lineage (NCBI taxonomy): Eukaryota > Metazoa > Nematoda > Chromadorea > Rhabditida > Anguinidae > Ditylenchus > Ditylenchus weischeri. The sequence continues at coordinate 63,899 of JAMRYI010000721.1, read as the reverse complement.
TGCCAAAATTCACCCTATCTCTGTTTTACTTGCCTCATCTACCTATTCAGCTGGTCGTGGATCAAAAGGAGCTCTTGAGTGGACAGTTAATGAGAAAATTAAGCAAGCTTTGGACAAAGCGTTTATACTAGCTTTCAAAAATGTCATACCTACAAACCAGCGCTACTGCTTGGCTCTAGATGTTTCAGGTATTTCAGTATATTTAGTAGCTAATTGAGTAATTAAATTCAATTTTAAGGCAGTATGGGTGTTGCGATCAATGGCGGGGCTCTGTCTTGTCGCGATGCCTCAGCTGCTATGTCTGCTGTATTCTTGAGAACTGAGCCAAAGGTAAGCTTTTTTTTAAATTTTTTTTAGAAGACGTATTTTTTCAATTTAAGGTAGAGTGCATGGCATTTTGCGACACATTTGTTCCCTTGCCATTCACCAAGTCAATGACAGTAGAAGAAATGGTGCGCTATACAGACAACTTGCCTTTCGGCTTCACCGACTGCGCTCAGCCAATGATTTGGGCTTTGGAGAATCGCAAAGAATTTGATGTGTTTATTGTGTTTACTGATTGTGAGACTTGGTGTGGAAAGGTTAGTTAGCTTGTGCGTTTGGAACACTTTGATAGTGAAACTTAAGAACTTTCAAAAATCTTCAAAATTTTTAAAAATCTAAATAAAGAGATGCAGCATTTTTTAAATAAAAGACCTTATGCATGTTAATTGTAGAAGCACCCTTTTGAAGCCCTGAAAAAATACCGTCAACAGATGAACCTACCTGAAGCTAAGCTTGTGGTCATGGCAATGACATCTACTGAATTTACTATTGCTGATCCATCAGACGCTGGCATGTTGGATGTTTGCGGGTTGGATGCCTCAGTGCCTGAGCTTGTGCGCAATTTTGTGCTCGGAAATATTTGAAATAAATACTTTTTATTAATTATTTTAGTTTGTAAATAATTTTTTTAAATATGAATAAATATTTTAAAAAGGTGTTTTATACCACAGCTATATTATCACAAAATTAATTATTAGGATAAATTATATTTGTTAAAGTGGAATATTTCGCCAAAGTCTTGGACCACTAATGTCCAGTTTCCAGGAGTCATTGCATCATTTTTGACTCTTTGTAGAATCGTTGTAGTTCTTTGTAGTGTCAAAAACTAAATATTATTTAATAAAACTCTGATTTATAAGTCTTCACAAGATACATTTAACCCAGGGTATCGAAACGTACTTTTTAAAAAGATTTTTACTTTTTTTGGAACCCGAAATCTTTTTAATTTTTGAGGTTTTACGTCAAAATCTTTTTTTCCCGGTGCTCAAAAATCAATAAGCACTGGATAAAATGTCATTTTTGACGAAAAATGACCAAATTGCACTTTTTGGGCCAAAAGTACTTTTTTGAAAAAATTTTGAGTTTGCAACCCTGATATAACCTGATATTTTTTAATTATCGTAGGTTCAACCGACTTTTTTTAACCTCCGAATTTTTCGAATACTTATTTGCAAGGTGCCACACTTGAATTCCGTTGGAAATGTAGTGCCATCCAAAATAGTACCAAATGACTTGTTTAATGCAATAAAACGTAGCTGGTCTCCTAGTTTTGGCTTTAATGGTTGTAGCTCTAAAAAAGACCGCGCTTCTACTAGAAACTGTCGCTTTACTAAAACAAATACAGTACCTGACAACCGTATATTTTCTGATAAGGCCCACGAGGCTTTATTTTTCAAGCTCTATTTTTTCAAGCTTCAAGTGGTCTAAAATTATTGTTTTTCTGAACGTTTTTCAGTCCTGTAAAAAGAGCGAGTTATTTTTTTTTAAACTCTTACATTGCTCAACAATTTCTTAAAGGACTCAAAACTTTGATAAAACGAGAGTTTTTGTCCACTTTAAATCCGACATGGGTTCTTATTAGAAAAAATACGGTATTTCTCTGTCGTGTTGTGCAAACTTTAAGTTTTTGGAAAAACATGGCTGACGAAAAATGACAGATTGTTCTAAAATTGAGTAATTACTAAAACAATACCGAGTTGAACATTTTGAACATTTGCTTCGACACGGCAGTAATTCCTTTGCCACTAGCTTGCATCGTAGCTATTTTATTTATTGTCTAAACCAAATTTTTAAAACAACAGTTTGATAAATGGATTAACTTAAAACTTGCTTGATTATAGAAGGGCATCAAATTGTTAGAACCAATAACAATCACTGGGTTCACGATGATTTCTTTGAAGCTGGAAAAGCCACCAAAATCTCTGTTTAAGTAGCCGAGAAGCTGGACACCTACTGCACTTTGACTTCCTGTCAGTGAGTTCATAATCTCGTTTTCAACCTCTAATATTAATTTATATTGAAGATCGATAAAAAAATGTTTCTGTAGAATGTTTTTGACGATAAGTTAAATTAATCGATATTTTGACAAAATATTTTCTTTGAGACAACTCTATATTTATGATTGATCTATGTGGACAATGAACATCTAAAAAAGTCAATGCTTGGTCATTTGAGTATTTATTGCCTCTAAAGGAATTTGAAATTGAGGAGTGGGTGGGGTCAACTTCAATTGAGTGGGTGGGGTCAACTTCAATTGAGTGGGTGGGGTCAACTTCAATTGAGTGGGTGGGGTCAACTTCAATTGAGTGGGTGGGGTCAACTTCAATTGAGTGGGTGGGGTCAACTTCAATTGAGTGGGTGGGGTCAACTTCAATTGAGTGGGTGGGGTCAACTTCAATTGAGTGGGTGGGGTCAACTTCAATTGAGTGGGTGGGTCATGTGGTTCTTTTTCAAGCTTTACGGTATACTCTAGTAAAATTTTAATTATTGTTTATAACCTACCATCCAGAATTTTTGAAGAGTTTTTGCCTGCCTGCATATCTGTTACAACAATGTCGATACACTAAAAATCAGATTTGTTTATTATATTATATTTTCAAAAGTGACCCTACCGCACTTAGCTGACTGTCAGTTATAAATGTGGTCACATAGGCCTTGATTTTATTAATACTCTTTTGTTTATATGGAGGATTAGCAGTTTCTGCGGCAATCAGGTGAAAAATGAATAATAAAGATATAAAAATGTTTAAAAGTTTTGCCATCTTAAAATATGCTGAAATTACAAAAATAGCTAATGGTCTGATAGCTATATTAAAGGCAGCGGCCAGTTTTTACTCATTTTGCGTTAAATGTAGTTGTAAAAAACTGAGCTTGTTAGCATTCTCGCTAGTAAGACGCTAGTATTCTTTTTTAAACAAATTCTTTAAAGGGCTACACGTTTAGTTAATAACTCAACTATAAATATATTCCTTGACCAACTTTTTGCAGAAAATTCGAAAATGTTATCAGAATATAGATGTCTTTCGAAAATAATCATGAAAAACACAAAAATTGACCAAAACATTCATCCTGTATTTCCCTCTCATATCCTTTTCACATTCAAAATCGTGTTCTTGTCATTGCATTTTTGGCTGCTTTTTCTGGACAGCTAGTACGCAAGTTACCGCTGAGACGGTAACTAAGAAAATAGGATACAAATAATAATGCTCGATAATTCCTATGTAACATGTACCCTCTTTAAATAAGTCTTAGAATTTTTTTAATTACAAAAGTTTTTTTTAGTATGGCATTTCCTGTGATTATTTCAACAGCAGATTTTAGTAAAGTTCACCCTCATGAGTGATATTTTTATGGAATAGTACGCTTATTTTTAAGAAGCAATTGACGTTATTTTTGCTTTCTTAGAGTTGGCCAACCTGGATATTCGATCAAATATTCGGCCTCGCGCTTTTAAGCTATTTCTTAAACAGCTTTTCCAGTTTGTTGTATATACATTTAACGCGAAAGACCAGGTTTATAGCATATAGTAAAATTTACACTTAATCCAAGTATTGGCGCTGCATACCCTTCAAACACTTCTATAACTTTTAATAATAACTTAGTCAAAAACTCAGGCGAAGGGCCATAGCTTAGAACATACTTAGGAGTTTTTTTTTAATTACATGAGGATGAAAGCCGAGCAGTCAATCGGAAGCGACGCAAGCACTACGATGCGACTATAAAACTGGAAGTTGTTTAGTGGGAAAGAAAGTGCAACTCAATCAAATCGGAAAGAAAGCGAATCAAGGAATGCACAGGAGGATGAGCTAAAGTGTCAAGTGTCAGTATTTGATTTCTTATACCTCTAATTTGTTCATACCTCATATTTTTCAGCTACAATACTGTCCGAGGGTCCAAACGAAAGTGTCTAGATGTTGATAGCCGACAAGTCTCAAATCCCGAACTCGATCTAGAGCTAGCACAAGGGGTCAGGATCAGTGGTCTTGGAACGGGTGCATCGAGCCTGGTAGCAATTAACCGAAGAGAAGACTTGCAAAGTCATTTGAAGGTTGGTCTTTGACTGTGCTTGTGATAACCTTATTTCTCCTTTTTCATTTTGCGCGATCACAACATCAACTGATGGCTCTGGCGATGACAAGATTACGTGCTTTATACCAGAGGGATCAATTGGCACTAAGGGACTGAAAATGCTCAAGGAACTCCAGGCTCAGGAAAAGGCGGCAGGTGGCAGAAACGATTTTGAAGAAGCTGGGCTTGAAGAACGAGCTTTATTTGTCCTTCATTTTCGAAATGTCGTCAAATTTATACGAAAACAGGGCAAATTTTCGAAATTTTCTTGTTCATTTTGTAAAAAAATTTCTTTTGGACTACTAAACTTCCATTAGACAACTAAAAATTCATTGGACTACCAAATTTCCATTGGACTACTAAAATGCGGTTTGCACTAAAGTGTAGTAGTACCGAAAAATTTTCGGTTTTTCAAAAAATAAAGTTGGGAAAAAATGGGTTAAAAGTTGAATTTTTATTTTCGAAATCGTTAACCATTTGATGTAAAAATGAAGAAATGAACTTGTTGAAGTTGGTTTGAACGTGTTTTGGAAAATGTCTTTTATTTTAGTCCCAAAATCTTTATTTTTTTGAAAATGTCCTTTATTTTGAAATTCTGATTTCCGAGCCCTGGAATATACGGTGACTACTTTTTAATTCCCTATCAGGTCCAACGAACATAATTCCCGTTTTACCTGAAAAAATTCAATATTTTAGAATTTTTTGGTTCGTTTCAGCTTGTTTCTGGAAATCGGTTAGAAAAATTCGGCTTGTGTCAATAAACAGCTACAAATCTCAATTACGACAATGTGAAAAAAAAAGTGAAAAAAAATATTCAAAATCAACAAATCAAACAAACAAAAATAAAAGTTTACTAAAAATGTTCAACCTCATATTAATAATATTTGTTATGATGTGTACCTTTGGTTGTTCATCCACTCACTGCAGATTAATGGATTAAACATAAACAATGTAGGTGGGTGGTTAATGTCTGTTTAAAAAATGCTATTAAACAATTAAAATGGGCGATGATCATTATTAAGCGTAACACAGTAAATTTCATGTCACTGCGTCATTCATACTCACAGTACATAACGTAATTTTGCAACAAAAAACAAAGATTTGCATTCTAAACTTTATCTGATAATTTTTTTTTGAATTCTATCAAATTTTAAAATTATTTGTAGACATTGTCAAAAAGAATTAATATTAGCTTTCTTGACCCTAGTATAGAATACCCCCCCAAACTTATGCCTTCTAAAACTTAAGTAAAGAGCACCCAAATATATGTTCCAGACCCCAGAAAAAGTGCGTAAAACACCTATTGGTCACAACTTCCATACGCTGGCCTACCCCTAAGCCTAAGGGCTAAGCCTAAACTTGTTGTTGCAAAGGGTAGTTACAACAATTTTTAGAAGGTCTGATTTGTTTTTTTTTGAGGGGGAGGATGGTAGTATTCTATACTAGCGCCGCCTTCTGAATTCCAGAACACTTTTAAATATATTCTTTACTTTTCTTACACTTATTGAAAACTAGATAAGACGTTTTTTTATTTATATGTGTTATTAAAATTTATATGCACCTATGACGTACTAAAACAAATTTTATTTAAGAAAACACATTTTATACATGAACATTTAATTATGTAGCTTATACTGAATTTATCAGATGTCCACCATCACATTACATCATCAATGACCACAAGCTAAATTTTATAAAAGAGCGTAGTATTTTACACAGAAAATTCGGCCCTATACTAGAAGCGGGTAGTTTTTTTGCCTTGGTCCCCCCTGTTCTGTTTTTTTTCATTTTATTCGACATTTTCAACAACAATATTCATATCAACATAACAACAACGGATCTAATCATAAATTTTGGTCATTTGCTATCCATCAGTAGATATAAAAAATGTCGAATAAAATGAAAAAAAACAGAACAGGGGGACAAACAAAAACTACCTGCTTCTAGGAGAGAGCCGAAAATTCTTTAATAAAGAAAGCTGCAAACATTAAAGTTTAATACGAAAATTGGTCACTTTAGTGTGCACCCTAAAAATCGATGCATTAAATCTATGTTTATCATATAGAGAAGCATGATGAACCATGCCTTAGCCAACCACTGCCCTTTTTTAGATAGCCCTCCTGCGTGGCTTTTTAAAAAGGGACGTGTGACAAATATTCATAGTCCAACATCCAAAAAATCCTAGACGCTTGAAATCTATACTGGGTTAGTCTTAAAAGTTTGGATGGCCTATTCACAGGGAATTTATTAAACCCTACACCGTATATCGACTTTTTAACAGCGGCGAAGAATTCAACTTTCAACACCAGCACCCAGATTTATGTTTATTGTTTACCTCAGAAGTAAGGTGTATGCAGCAATTTGTATTTTGATGTCGTATTGCTTAAGCGCAGCTGCACTTTCGTTGTCATCTTCATCTTTGTCTTCTTCGTCTTCATTATCTTCACTGCTCAACTTGCATTTCTCATCCACCGGTCTCTCCATTTTAACCAGCAAGTCTTCCTTAAATCAACAATGTTAAAAAGGATGATGAGTAATTAATTCTAAAACAAATACATTTGGTGGTTCTTTTTCTGGACCTACAACACTTTTTAGTTTAATTTTTTTCAGCAATCCAAAAAAATTAACCTGTCCAGCCAATGTATCTTAAATGAAAAATTTGTAAAAAATAAACAAACTATAAGAAGAAAGTTACGTAGAGGGTGAATACCACTGAACTGCTAAAGAGAAAAATTGTTATTATTGCAAAAACTCTTTTTAAAAAATATAAGACTCCGCCAAGTAACACCAACACACCACCCAGATCCCAAAAGTAATACGTTTTTTAATATTTAATACCGTATTTCCTCTAATAAGCGCCCTCCCCAAAATTGGGAATTTCTTAAATTCATTCTCCGCCTTTTATACTAAGTTTTGGTTTTTGAATGCCACATATGTTATATACCAAAATGTAGCAGATTCCCAGCTACATTTTGGTATATAACCTACGTGGCGTCAAAAACAAAAATTTTGTATAAAAGGCAGAGAATGAATTTAAGAAATTCTCGATTTTGGGAAGGGCGCTTATCAGATGAAATACGGTAATTAAAAAGTTTTAAGGTGTTTCGAGCTGAAGAGCTGAAAAAAGTAGGACAATATTCTTCAAATCCGTTATTGTGCGCAGGAGGCTTGAAACCATGCTTACACAGACTTTTTTCTGACTTAAATCCAAGTATATTTTGATTTATCAATCTACTAAAAAGCAGAAATCTCGGTTTTAAAACCCACAATGTTGCTATGGAACAAACTATTAGGGTGTATGTCAATGGTGCTGAGACTTATAAAGCACTTATTAGTGACTAATCCAGGGATAGGAATGAAATTTCCAACAAACAGGATGGCCCAAAAAAATTTGGAAAATACTGAAAAATTTGTGTAGGTAGCTCTTTGCGCCATTTTTGAGCCATTTGACAATTTTTGAGAAAAAAGGTCGTTTTATCCGGTGCTTATTGAAATTTTGAAGAAAAAACATTTTGAAGTAAAACTGTAGCAATTTTTATCCCGTCATTTTTTTCAGACTCAGATTTTGGCCCATTGCTAACTGTAGAATTTGCAATTTTACATTTGTTAACCTACAGTTATCTAAGGAGTAGAATTTTAGTCGGGATGAGTGGGTGCTTATCCTAAGTCAGTCAAAAACAATAAAGTTTATTTGTAGACGCTTTATATGGTCTGGCGAGGCAGGGGTAAAGTGTGGTTAAGGCCGGTGCAAGCTCAAAAAACAGCAGAGGAATAAAGATTAATAATAAGTTTCATAAAAGCTTCAACGAGGTGACACTGCGAATTGTAAAATTTCATATGCAAATTTAAATAGTGACATCTTACAGAGCATATTCAGTTTAGTCCGAAGAATTTCCATATTTTTTAATCGCGTGACCACAAAAATTACGAATTAGATGCTTGAGAAAAAAGAGTCGAAAATTCCCTTGATCCCCTGCAAATTTTTTGAATTTTTTGCCGTCAAACCTTGATATCTGAACAACTTCAGAAGTTTGATCTACAGCTCATTTCGGCAATTTTTTCAACATACAGGCTGTAAAAATTGTCGGACCTAGCTGGGAATCAAATTTCAAAGGGTGTACAGAAAAATTTATTTTAAAAATTCAAGTAAAATTTTGGCTCCATCTTTCTCAGGCCTCCAACTCCTAATTTGTGTTGCAATGGGCCGAAAATATGAAAATCCTATGTTTTAAATCGTCTATGCTCTAAAAGAATTTTCACAGCTTAAACTGTTCGCTTATATTAAAAATTACCTGTATCTTCATCAATCACTAAATTAAAAATTCTAACCTTTTTATTTCAATAATAAAATTGCGTTACATTGATCACAGTCAATAGAAAGTTGTCTGAGGTGGTGAAACATACCACCTAAAATTTCTATATGATATTTATCGTAATACATCACCTTCAGACCAATTGGTTCAACAAATTTTTTATTTTAACTGGTGTAAAAAAAGTTCCCGGTGGGTTTTTAGGCTAATGTTTAATAACAAATTTTATTTCAAAAAAACATTCCAAACATATGGTTTTGTAGCTCTTTCCTTCCTCTACCGAATGATATATGAAGTTTTCATTTTACTCAATAAAATGGCCTCCCTGCGCCTCAATGTACTTCTGGAGTCTTTATTATTCAATAAATTGTGACCCTCTTGGGTGTCCCCAACGGCACCAAGGTCAACGGTCCTGCGTATCGTCAAATGCTGGAGACGGAGGTGCTGATGCCAATCTGGACGAAAACTGGTTCTTCCAACAGGACGGTGCTCCTTCCCATCGAGCCTATGAAACCCAGGCCTGGATTGCCCAAAACTTTCCTGGAGCCATCACCGTCGATCCCCACTGGACCAACGCGAGTGGTGAATGGCCGCCCAATTCCCCCGACCTCAATGTACTTTGCCTGGCCTTACCTCCAGTCAAAGGCCTGCTCTAGGCCCCACAGATCCTCCCCGGCACTGAAGGCATCATTGGTCAGAGAGTGGGACGCGGTTCTCCAAGAAATGATCCAAAATACCTTTGACGCTTTCCCGAAAAGACTCCGGAAATGCATTGAGGCGCAGGGAGGCCATTTTATTGAGTAAAATAAAAACTTTATATATCATTTGGTAGAGGAAGGAAAGAGCTACAAAACCATATGTTTGGAATATTTTTTTGAAATAAAATTTGTTATTAAACATTAGCCTAAAAACCCACCGGGAACTTTTTTTGCACCATTTATTGGTTCAACAAATTTGAATCCGTGAACAAACATTGAGCGCATTTAGCCAAATTACGAAAAAAGCCAGGACGCTATCCTTTTCTAACCCGTAATCCATCACCTACTTGAAAAAAAGCTACGCCGATCATGCTTTCACTTTTTATAAGAGCGAAAAGGAATGTAAAACAGAGTATTGATCTTTTTTATACATGTAGAAAATTGTAGATGTTTCCGGTTCAGATTCTTTTGATTATCAAGCTGAGTGTGTTTTAGAATATTCTTTATAATATCAGGTTGAGTAATAATAAGTTCGCGGACTGTTTTGTTATGAAAAAATTTATCGATCCATAGTGAGTCATCATATAGCATGATTGATTTTTTCAAACAATCATATCTCAACACTCAGATTTTTAAACATTATTCTATGAAATGGGTTTTGTAGCTCTTGAACTGCGCTACAAAATGGTGCCAAGATATTGTAGCATTGCTAAACACTTAGCTTAACTTTTGACCAGTTAAAATGATTAAACCAGTTAAACCAGAAATCAGTGAGCTGAGGTAAGTGCGGAGATTTTCCTCAGTCAAATTTGTTAATCTCAAATTTGGAGTGACCATATTGCGGAGCAGAAATTTCAATTTTTTTCATAAAAAAGCAATGCGTTTGAATGAAAAAGAAATTAAAAGAGAAAGCTTTTTTTTTTGGTATAGTGCATGCTATATGATGATTCACTCTGATCAATGAATTTTTTCATAACAAATCAGTTCGCCAACTTATTCTTCAATCTGATACGACGCCTTGATCTAACCAACAAAGTTTGACTGTATTGCAAATCTGTGTACGGACCCAAATTATTTCGACATAGCCAGTATTTTCTAATTTAAGCAGGGCTGCTAACTTGAATTTCTAAAATAAAGAAACAAAGTACAATTTGCTAATTTTTTTATGAAAAAGCGCCATTTTATTTGGTGCTGATCGAGTTTGGAGTGTCAAAAAAAAGATTTTGACTTTGAATTTCGAAATTTCTAAAAATTTAAAATCCCAAATCTTTGAATAAAGTACGCTTTGCAGCCTTGAATTTGAGCCTGGCTTAGCTTGGTCCGGATGTTAGTATTGTTAAGTTTGAGAGCTACTGAGTCTCTGAACCACGAGATAGGCTTAAATGACCCTCTTTCAAAATTTTCTGTCTTTCCCGTGGATGTTAAAATGGAAGGCAGATTGAGGTCTAGTTTGATGCCGCCGTTCAATTCGGGTTACCGTATTTGTTTTCATAGCTCACCCATTGAGTTATTATCTTCAACCCCTCAAAATCGGAAACTTTTGATGTATTGGGTTGCAACATAAGTCATGGCGGTTTTTTGTTCATACAAGCTTTGTCCGAATGTGAAATATGTCTACCGTCATGGTACATGTCATTCGCTACAACATAAAGCTGAGACACTGTTGCAGCGCTCAACGTTTGACCAAAATTTTGACCAATTTAAAAAATGTCAGAGATGATTCTTTTTTTTCAACTTGAAGCTCTATTCCTGAAGACTGAAAATCATTATTTTATTGTGAAATTTAAAAGGCTAAAAATAGAGATGAAAGAGGAGACTCTCGTCCACAAAATGACATGTAACATTAAGGTAGACATATTTCACATTCGGATAAAGCTTGTATGAACAAAAACCGCCATGACTTATGTTACAACCCAATAGATATCGAGATTTTCGGATGAAAATTCAAAATCTAAAAAGCGAAATCACACGGGAGTTAAGAAAAGTGTTAATAAAATTCTAAAATGATAAGGTGGCGTGAGCTACGGTAAATATCCAAAAGTTCTCTTTTTTAAACGGCTGGTGTAGTGAAATTTAAGTGAGACTCCTGTTCTATCTCGAAAATTGAGAACAGGCGAATTTCCGGGATACATTTTAGACCGCAGACCTTAAGATAAACCCTCCTTTTTCAATTGAAAATTCAATGTCTTGCCTTTTTACCTTTTAATTTGTAGTTCCTTTCAAACGTTTCTAAAATTTAATTTATGATTGCTTGTGAATGAAATTTTCTTATTTATTTAACCTGTGACTTTGTAGTCGAATGACCTTATCACTTCGCTAGTATCCTCAATTTTGTTTTCTTCTCTGATATCTTGATAATTTTCGTGCTTAAATAGAGCAAACTTTTGGATTTGAAAATTTTAAAAGCATGCCTTTATTTGGTTCGAAAATCCTAAATTGTATTTTTAAAACACATTAATTCTGAGAATAAAAAACTTCTTGTAAGAAGTTGTCCATAACGAAAAGTCACTTTTTTTCTTTTATTCCGATCTTGAAGCGTGAGTATTGGGGAGATTTTTTTTAAATATTTTTACGAAAACCAAGCAATGACCACTTGAAGTTGATCAGTCACTAATGGCCTCTCTTAACACTCTCTTAACAGGTGACAAATCAAATCGTAGGGGACTTTAAGCTCATCATTCAAAATAAAAAATATACCAACATGATATTAGGTTGTCCGGAAAGTGCGTAGACCCACCAAACGAGATGATAAACTGAACTTCTTTGAAGCAACCTATAGCTTATTTTAAAGACCTGAATTCGGGACATTTCAACGAATGAAAATTTTAAAAGAAGAAAGTTACACTATAAGTTACACTATATTCATTCATGTATGCACAACTAATCGAGAAATTAGACCAATAAGTAAGAAACCCTAGGTTTTGGCCAAAGAAGTTAAGTTCTTATTAAATTTCAATTCTAAGTTAAGATTCTGATACTGTTTTGTAAATTTTATTTAACTCATAAACAGTCAAGCCTCGATATAACGTGAAGCCGATATGACACGGCTCTCGATATAAAGCGACCCTTGAAATGATTCCAGCAAAAGGAAGTTAGTCAAATTTACGTTCGATATAACGCATGCAATCGCCCACTCCCTCCCAAATTGGGGCTCCGATATAACACAACCCCCTCCCTCCTGAATCGGGGCTCCGATATAACGCGACCTTAAGCCGGTCCCTAGGGGTAGCATTATATTAATTAATTAGGTCTTGATATTCGCGCGGTTAGTCTCACAACTTTTGGGACAACCTAATATCAAGACTCGACTGTACCCATATTATACATCACTATACACCACCGCCAGCTACAAAAAAGGCGGTCATTTACAGTCAAAAATTTTTGAAAACCGAAGAGATATGGGCCACTAGAAGTTTATGTCTCAAGAAAATTGATGCACTTTGAAAAGCCATTGTTCTGAATTATTTTTTAACATTGCTTTTTTGCATTTAAACAAAAAAATTAGCAAAGAATGAAACCATGACTTAGCTTTAAACCATGACTTGTTCAATGAAAAAACGGGAATTTAGAAAAATTTGGTCATTTTTTACGCCATAGAGAGGACCAAGCAAAATGTTGTAAAATGGTTTATTGGCCCATATCTCTTCGCTTTTTCGATAATTGTCTGTAAATGAACACTCATTTTGTAGCTGAGAATGTAGGTTACAAAAAAGTGTATAATATGGGTTTATGAGTTTAATAAAATTTACAAAACTAGCCTTATTAGAACTTAACTTCTTTGGCCAAAACCTAGGGTTTCTTACTTATTGGTCTGATTTCTCGATCAGTTGTGCATGGATCACACATGAATGACCATTCGTTGAGATGCCCAGACTCGGGTTTTTAAAATAAGCTATGGGTTGCTTCAAAGAAGTTCAGTTTACCATCTCGTTTGGTGGGTCTACGCACTTTCCGGACAACCTTATTAATAATTACAACAAATGTTTTGTATCCCTGGGTATCTTTTTTCGTGAGGCTAAAAAAGCTTATCCCTACCGTCTCTGGTCTCAAAATCAAGGGTTTGCTTCGCGCAGCAATTTTTTTGTCAAATCATTTTTAGACATTTTCAAGTTCTTTCTAAAAAGTTCATTTTGACCACAGTTCGATATAAAAAAATGACCTGTGCTCGGCTCTGCATTGCTTGCCTCTTATAAAACAGGGCTCTCATACGTCCTTATTTATAAAATTTGTCCTTATTTTGGGATTCCAAATCTGATTTTTTCTTGAATTTTCAGGATTTAATAGCATATTGTGCTAAAATACCCTGAAACGTCCTTATTTTGAGCAAATGTCATTATTTCTGAAAAAACATCTGGGAGTCCTGTTATAAAACCATTTTTCCAATTTTATGCAGGTTTAAGCTTCTGAATCTTGATGTCACAAGAGGAAAAAATTAATTTTTCCGTCATGGCCAGACCCTTAGTCATTCTAACAGATTGTATGTTTTGAACATTATTAAAAAACAATGGTTTAAAAGCTCACCAATAGAGCCTATTTTTGGCGTGACAGTAGGAATTTGCAAAGGAACCCCTAAAGTTATTAATTTTTGCAATTATAGATGATCAACACAATAGAAAAATTTTTGTGTGTTGGAAAAAAATTCACTGTTTTAAAAAGTCTTGTTTTGAGTCAAAAATGGTAGTTAAAAATGTTATGCCTACATGCTATTTTTTTGCTCTATCGATTAGTTCTTTCACTTTTGTTTTTATTTAAAAAATATTGACATACAACGAAATTGACTAATCGGGACCCCGAAATCCTTAATTTCGGGGTTCAGAGTCGCAGGTGAAAATTTTTTAAATAAAAAACAAAATGTGAAAGAACCAGTTGAAAAAAGAATGAAAATTAGCATACAGGCATACAATTTTCATTTACTACTTTTACTCAAAAAGTAAGTCAAAAACTTGGTTTTAAGCAAAACCCCGAAACCCTGATTTCTGTCTCTATTTGGGGTGTATAGAGTTCATGGTGTTTTTTCAAGAGTTTTTAATTTTTTTTATAAAAAGTACGACCTTTTAGCCGAAACCTTTTCTCTAAAACACTTAGTCTGCAAATGTTCATCAGAATCCAAATCCAAAGCAGAATAGTTAAAAAATTGTAAGTAGCTGAGATATGAGAAAGGTTGAACTGTCTAATTTATTTCAAAAAACCAATAATTTTATAAAAAAAAAGTCTCAGAGTTTTCGGTTTCTATAAAAAAAATTCTACAACTATGGTCTTGAGAATTTTTTTTTGGCTGAAGATTGGTAATGAGAAAATAAATAAATAAACCACCAAAAACTGTGAATTTGAATTATAGCCACAAACATTTGTTTGACCGTGAAAATTGGTCGTGGGTTTTCTTCTTTTCGAATAATAATTTATCTCGGCTTTCACGGAAGGGCCTCAGTTTTATTCTTGTTCTTTTCTTGGCCATGGGCATGCCTCTTTAAAAGCAACATCAAAGGCAATCGCAAAATACCGTATTTTCTCGAATAGAGGCCTTCCCCAAAAATGATATTTTTAAAAATTATTCTTCGCATTTTTGACCTACTTTTCGGTTTTGAGCCCCATGCATGTTATACACAAAAATGTAGCCCGGATTTCAAGCTAAATTTTGGTATATAACATGCACGGGGCTCAAAACCGAAAAGTAGGTCTAAAACGCGTAGACTAATACCATTTTCGGGGAGGGCTTCTATTATAGGAAGTAAGGTATATAATATAGTAATTACTAATTAGTTATACATACTTATACAATACATGACCAAAAATTTTTAATTGTTATCAAGAAGTTTGATTTTGAAAATAAAAAAAAATCATACCCATTTCTATAGAATCAGTTACTGACTGAAAATGTACGTTTTTTTAGAATAGCTCAGAAATAAAGCATACTTTTGTTAACGTATTTTGTTTGACCTTTAGGGTGTTCTTAGTATCGCTCTTAGTATTATCCAGTTCATGGCTAATTACTCTTGTGATGCTTAAAAATAGCTTATATACTTATAATCAGATATTTATTTCTAAAAAAGTAAGCGGCAACACTTGTTGAGTACCGTATTTATTGTAATAGACGGGTATAGCCGTCTATTTTTCAACCTCCACATTTTTTTTTGACTTTATGTTAAAAATACAATAAAACATGGCTTACGATAATACCGTGTCTACTCTAATAGTAGCTCACTCTCTGATATTAACCTACCAACTCCTCCTCCCCCCTCCCCTAAAATCAGCCTATTTAGACCGATTTAGCTTCCCTCTAGATGTAGCCCCCCCCTGTAATAGTAGCCCTCCAAAGAGGGAGGTTAAAAAATAGTAGCCCCGGGGCTACTATTAGAATAAATACGGTATCTTAGCACTTTGTTATAGCGCTGTTCAAAAGTTAAAGTACCCATGTTACAGAAACATTTAAAAAAATTGTAGTGTTGAATTACAGTCTTAAAAAAAAATAATTTTCTTTCAAATTGACCATAGAAGCTTTGCGCCTCACTAAAGATAAATTTCCAACTACTGAAACCTTTAATATTAAACTTCAAATGCAGAGAAGGATGCCGGAAATTTTAAGGTTTGAAAAATTTCTGATAGAGCTTTAAGCAAAGAAGTAACTGATTGCCTCGAAACATGTTTAAGTTACAAAAATAGTTGTTTAATTTAATTTTCATAGATCTTTTTAAAAGTAATTTAAAATACGCACCTAAGCAAGTAATATACTGCTAGAAAGCCCTTGAAACGTACTTCAAAACAAGCTATGTAATTTAATTTCATTGCGCTAAAAATGGTCGAAATTGTAGCGCAATTCAAGAGCTACAAAATCTATTTTACAGAATAATTTCTGATAATCTAAGTGCTGAGATATGGCCGTTTTTATCATTTTCTTTAAAAAATGGCCTAAATCCGAGTTTCTTCCAATTTTTTACATGTCTATGTTTTTTAAGGCTTTTAACCCATTTTTGGCTGAATTTTCCAAAAAAACTTTATTTTCAGTAGTTTAAGCCGAAACTCGATTTTTTTACTGGAACCCAGTTAACATTACATACTTGTTTGTAGCAAAACTTATAACCTTCAAAATAACATTTTTAAATTTAGCATGTCCTGTCTCCATTTTTGAGAAAAATGCGAAAGTTTTCACAGAGTCAGCAAACTTTTAATACCTCGAAATTTTTTGTTTTTCGAATTTCTCTGAAGCCGAACTTAAATTTTCAAATACGACTTTTCGACTAACAGTACCTTATTTTGCAGCTTATTTATTGCGCTTTCAAAAAAATCCTAAATATTTGTTTCTGAGAATATCTTGAATAAAAACTGCCACTCCACTCAACAAATATTTCTAAACAAAAATTACGTTTTCTTTTTAGGCAAACTTCAAAATTTCATAGGGGGGACCAAGGCAATTTTTAGGACATTTAGGTACACGTGCGCATTATGGGTTAACCAATTTTTAACTGCAATAAAATAAGAGTTAATAGCTTTTTTTGAAGCCTGTTTCAAGTGCTTTCTAATAGTATATTACTTTTAAATAACTCCAAAAAAGGTGCATGAAAAAACGCGCAATAATTATTGAACAACCGAATGTATGTCAAAGTAATCTCTGGCGAGACCACTTTTGAAAACAGAAGATAAACAAATTTCACTCTCGTAATCCAAGAAAGAAAACCAGGGCTTTTGGAGAAATTAGGGTGTCTGAAAAACTGATTGGGATCATAGTTTTGTGTTATGTTATGAAAATTGAAAAAACTTGCGTGTTATCGACGGTCTGAAAAGGGGTATCCTTTTGAACAACAGAAGTAAAGTCGTAGTTGAATATATCTTTCCAGTGTCTTAAAATATTGTAAATTTGCAACTATGTTAAACCTGCAAAATTTTGTTGGCCACAATTTTTTTATTGATTTCAAAGTTCTTTCTTATTTTGTAAAACTGAGATCTGCTTGTGCGTTAAGTTATTTGTCGTTATAATAATAAAAATTGATTCGATGCTATTGTTCATTTCATACATTTTTAACCGATTGGTAACAGGTTAAAACCAGTGTTCCGACTTTTGCGGTTTTTGCGTACTCGTATCGTGGTACAAAATTTCGTCGTACTCGTAGTACGAGCGAAAAAGTACTCGTATTTCGCACGTACTTAGCACTTTTCGTCGTACTTTGCACGTACTTAGTCAAAATTACGAACTTTTTTACAAAAATTTATTTATTTTGACAGTGTATTCAAATTTAAATGCATTTTTTGTTGAAAACAGTATTACTCGGCTGCGCAATTTTTCGTGCCTACTATAGTCAAAACTCCCATTACGGTAACTCTGAAGCCGGTCCCTTGGAGTAAAGATAATGGGGGTTTTGACTGCATTTATCTTGTGTCTTGATCTATGTAAAGTTGACATTCTTTCCACGAAGTCGCGCTTACAACAACGTTGTCCATGCAATGCGGTGAAGAATGGCAGGTCTCTAATTGGTTATGTTTTTGTTTTCAATGACGGCTTACAAAGCTGCCAATGATATGGTTGGAATTGACGAGTCAGCAGCGAGTCCAGGAAACGTTTGACAACTACCTTTATCGAATGTTGGACCAAATGAAAACTAAAAAGGAAAAAGACAGTGAAAAAAATTCGTTATTCGAATATCATCAAATTTATAAATGAAATTTTATAATAAAAATTTACTAAAAAACCGAAAATTTTCTTGAAAAAAAAAGTTTTGCAGACTAAAAAAGTGTTCATACTCGTACTTGCTTAGGCTTAGCTTCTCGTACTCCTACTCTTAGTACGAGTACGATACGAGTACGAGTTCGTTACACTGGTTAAAAGTCTTTTGAAAAAATACAAAACCTTCAAAAATCAGGCATCGCTTTGGAGTGTGTGGAGGAGAAGGTTTAAGGAGGATGTCGGTTTTTCGGGGTGATGATTCATAAAGTATTGACATATCATGATAGCTTGATTTTTTTTAAATTTTTTGATTCCTATATACATCTCTCATAAACAGGGCTTTCAGATATTTTTTTTAAATAAAATAAAATATTTGCTCAAAATAAGGACATTTTCGGTATTTTGGCGAAAAATTGCTATTTTATTCAGTGCTTATTGCTCTTCTGTTGCTAAAAATGAGATTTTGACCGGAAAATCCAGAAAAATAAGACTTGGAATCCAAAAATCAAGGATAAATCTTATGAATGAGGACGTCTGAGAGCCCTTCTCATTAGTATAATTGCAAAACATTCGTTCCCGCCTAGCGTCCGCCATTTTTCGTGACCCAATTTTCGACGTTTTTTTAAATAATTCTGGTTTGACAATCTGGTGCGAAAAAATCGTAAGAATTCCGATTTTGCGATCGTCTAAACAAAATATTTTTTAGGCCTTGTAAAGACAAAACCACTCATTAACACAAGGTTTTTTAAGGTTTTAAATATTTTTTATGGTTACCTTGAGGAGGAAATTTGGCTTTTTAAAGTCAAAATTATTATTTTTTGCTAAAATATTACGCAAAATCAAAATTCTCGCAATTTCAGACCAGATTGTGAAAACCATTAAAATTATTAACAAAAGCATGGAACTTTTTTACGTTAATTAAGGATTTAACTCAGGGCTCGTATCTCAAAATTTCAAAAAAAAAGGACATTTGGTCAAAAAAAGGACATTTGACCATTTTTGAAGGAAAAAGGTCATTTTATCCAGTGCTTATTGCCATTTCGAAGCGAAAAAAAAAGATTTTGACTAAAATTTCAAAATTAAAAAAAGATTTGGGGTCCCGAAAAAAGGACAAATCTTTTTAAAAAGGACATATACGTGCCCTGATTTAACTGTATTTTACGGTATAGAAAAATTACTTAAGAGCGATTTTTTGTAATTTTGGACCTCAGCCCTTATTAGTTTGTCGATAGTGGATTTTGGATATGTCGGATTATTGCATATATATTTACGATAGCATGGCGCTGTTAGTTCTGCCCCTTTTGTGTTCGATTTTTCAGATACAGATCTCGGAAGTTACCCGCTCAGGGACATCCGAATTTGGGAGGTTGCCACAAACTTTTAAGCAGATTTCTAATGTTTCTAATAAAGTCATACACCGTTTGGAAGCTCGTGAACAGGGCTATCTAACAGTGCTAAGCTTTGTACATAAACATTGTAAAATTAATGTTTGGTGACCATTTCGTTGTCAACCTTTATTTTTTCAGAATCTAAAAATTTTTGATAAAAAGGTTAGTATCTCAAAATTCACTTTACTTGAATTTATTAGAAACATTAGAAATCTGCTTAAAGGTTTGTGGCAACTTCCCAAATCCGTATGACCCTGAGTGGGTGACTTCCGAGATCTGTATCTCAAAAATCGAACACAAAAGTGGCAGAACTAACAGCGCCATGCTCTCGTAAATATATATGCAATAATCCGACGTATCCAAAATCTACTATCGGCATGCATAGCTTCACTTTACAGAAAATCACTCTTAAAAACGTTTTACTCACAGAACACAAGTGGCAAAGCTTTGGCTGGTCTAAATTACTTTTGTCAAAGGTGCATAATTTTTTTTTAAAATACAATTTTCATGTTCAAGCGACACCCGGATGGCAAAGCACTACTTTTAACGTGCAAGAACACTTTGTTAGCCTTTTCCAAATTCCAGATAAAGTCGCGACATTCTGGCTTTGAAGTGTCTCTTTCTTTGCCTTCAGCTAACATTTCACAACGAGCATCAATTGAAGCAATTTCCAGCTCCATGCTATAAACAATAAATTTTTAAAATGATCATCATGTAAATATTGATACGATGTTGATATCATAAGCCTTCAAATAAATATATTTATTTGTGTATACAGACCCACTCCATTCCCCACTCCTCTTTAAAATGCTTAACCGAAAAATAGAAGGTGGAAGACCCCTCATGGAGTAGAGAAACCGACTCAGCAAGATGGATGGCTCGGCAGCATGCTTCCAAATCAAACTGCGCACGGCCTGGCTCTGGATGGGGAAAAGACTAACAGCGAGCGAACTGGTTACGACGACGAAATCAAGAATCTGATAGAGAAATTTAGTCATCTGTCCATTTTGTCCGATGTTGTCTTTGTGCCGGGCTTCGGAAATAAAAATACTGTTCTGTTATCTCCCTCCGGTGCCGGTAGGGGAATTTATTGTTTGCTTACTAATTCGAAAAAAAACATTTTCCGCATTTTTGGCGTGAAAAAGCTGTCCCGAGCCAATTCAAAAACTCGAAATTGCCGTTATCATCAACGGCGATGGTTCTTTAAAGGGTTAAAAAATAGTAGTCCCGGGGTTTTGTATTAGAATAAATTCGTTTTTACAGTTGAAAGTTTTCTCTGAAAAAATTATGAAATTCGTGTTGCAACTTATACATTGATTTTGCATATTCAGTCACGATTTTAAAACAAGTATTAAAATACCTGTGAATTTTTACACTCTCTTTTCTTCTTGAGTATTTATGTATCTATCATTTTGAACATGCTCATTTCGGACCCTTTTCACCTACTTTGTCAACTATTGAAGCAAATAGAACCCACAGAAAGTCAAATTATTAGAGGCAGTATCGGAAAATTTTGAATCAAAACAAACCCTGGAGCATCAGCGCAAATTGATCCAGCAGGCTGACAAACTTGGACAATAACTTTAGGGTTGAGATTTTTGAAAATTAAGGTAAAGTTGGCTTCTTGGTGTGGCAGTTCCATGTTGAGCATGCTAAAGCGAAGCCATTATAGACTGTATCAAGAGAGTCACTAGTAAAACCTACATATCTGATGTTTTTTTGTCTCTACTCACAAACACTTCGGCATTTTCTTCACTTTTGAAGTAGTTTTCTCGGAATTCCCATTCAGCGATGTTTTCTGACCAGTCTTTTGTCAGCTTGCAAGTCAAGTTAGACAATGGTTTAGTGAATATGATGCTGGCTATAAATAAATTAGAATATTAGCTTTTATAACAAATAAAAAGCATTACTTCTGCCGCACTCTTGTTCTTGATCACCACAGTCCACGAATTCTTAATTACTTTTATCATAGTAATATATGTCTAATGGTTTACTATTTTTACTTCTAACACACGCGTTACTGTCCATGTACTCAATATGTTCAGCTGGGTTGTTGGAATGCACTAAAAAGGGAATCCCTTCAACCAAAAAACAATCGACCAGCTCTAAAAATGTTGAGAATAGGCGATTTGAAAGTCAGGTTCAGTTACTTCCTAAGCATCGGACTTTCTGTTGAACACAGAGAGGAAACCCTGAAATAGCGTCATAGTTGTTTCAGACTATTATGAGCTTACTGTTTTGGTACTTTCCAACAAAGCAGTCATTTGTAACATTGCAACCTCTGGTGTCTGAAATCGTCAAAGTGTCAAAATAAAAGTTATTTTTTATCATAGTTGATTCTCGACATAAGAGCATCATCCCTTGTAAGTAAATTTTCAGCAAGAAACAAAACGTTTTTACCCAGATTATTGTCTGAATCAACGAATCCCACCAATTAAATAGCCGGCTAAATCGCTCCGTCGCCGCCTCCGCCGAGATTGTTTTTGAACCATTTTTTAAAATAAAGCGAAATTTCAAATATTAATTTTCTGCACTTTTATTTTATATAAACAAGTCAAACTTTGATCAATTTGTTGACTGTATCTTGAAGTCTTTTCGATTCTGCAATAATATCTGCTCTTAGACCATTTCTTCCTTTCACTCATGGAAAAAGTTCTTTGAAGAAAACGTTTTCTACAGCGCGAAGAGAAGTCGATGTAGTGCCGAAGAATAGTGTTATCAGTCTTTCTTTTTTTGCAGATGGAAGAATTCCAGGAAAAGGTAGTTTTGGCTGATGCTTTTTCTGATATCACCATTGAAGAAGTTACCGAAGTTACTCCGCCTCCGCCGCCATTTTTCGCTCCGCCGCCGCCTCCGCCGCCTTCTCAAAACCGCCTCGCCTCCGCCGCCTCCGCCTGCGTACAAAAATTTTCGCCGGCGCCGCCTGGCGGCAGCGCCGGCAGTTTCTGAATTTTCCGCATCCGCCTGGCGGCTCCGCCGGCAGTTTCTGAATTTTCCGCATCCGCCTGGCGGCTCCGCCGGCGTAGCCGCCAGGCGGGGGTGCAACTATGTTTACTGCTCAACATTTGGTTTATTGTTTCAGCTACCTTCTGATTGGTATTTTAATTAATAAATGTCTAAAAAGTGAAAAACACAATGGCAATACAGTCAAACATCAATAAACCGACACGCCTTGGGACCGGGCCCAAGGTGTCTGTTTACCGAGGTGTCGGTTTAAAGAGGCTTTAAGTTTAATTCCAGACCGAAGTGTCGGTTTACCGAGGTTTTCAATGAAAGAAATTTTAAATCAATATATAGTTGACACTTTTTTTAAATTTTTTAACTGACTTAACTTAAACAAGTTTTCATGAAGTGAACAGTAAAGTTTTTTTAGCTAAATTTTATCAAAAATAAGCCAATTTTGATTGAAAATTAATTATATTTAGTTAACCGTAGTTAACAATTAACCACAGTTATCAATTGGTTGATTCGCCGATGTGTCACTGGTTTATCAATCTTATCAACTGGAAACTTATTAATATTTGATGTGGTGGTAGGTTAGCGAAAAACCTTTTTATTGAAAATAAGATGTTTTCGATTGTGAATTAGCTTAGGGGGTGTCGGCTTATCGAGGGATATTTATTCTATACGTTCTGACTCAGGGTGTCGGTTTATCGGGGTGTCGGTTTATCGGGGTGTCGTTTCTTTTAATTTTAGTCAAAACCAACCAAATCGGGCTCAGGGTGTCGGTTTATCGGGGTGTCGGTTTATCGGGGTGTCGTTTCTTTTAATTTTAGTCAAAACCAACCAAATCGGGCTCAGGTTGTCGGTTTAACGAGGCTGTCGGTTTATCGAGGTTTGACTGTAACATGATTTTGAATTTAGAAGGGGTATTTAAAAAAGAAAAAAAGTTTTACAAAGTTTTTGCATTTTTTAAATTTTTTTACAGACAGTTTTGTTCTTTTGATCTCATCACAAACAGTTTAGACGGATGAGAAAATAAATAACAATGGTTCAAAATCTTAAATTAATGACTTCTCTTAAAGCTTTAATCAAACTACGGCGTAACACGTAACACCAATAATTGTACCCTGCGATATTTTTTAATTTTATTTGTCAGTTCCATTTTAAGCTTACACTTCTAAGGCAACTTTGCGCAAAGAACCCGAAAAAAGAGAAAATAAAATAATATAAAAGCTTGGCTACAGAGATTCAACTTAACTCGTCGCCACGAACTTGTTTGTTACGTGAGTCGATGCTACGCGGGTCATAACTCGCGTAACATCGAGTTACGATGAAATTTTGGGGCCTGAATATTTCCTGTTTTCAGTATCTAAAGCATCTTCAAGCGCCTTTTCGGGTTCTCCGCGAAAAGTTGCCCCAGAAGTGTGAGCTTAGAATGGAACTGTGACAAAAAAATAGGGTACAGTTTTCGGTGTTATGTGTTACGCCGAAGTCTGATTGGAGCTTAAACCAACTTACACGTCCCACACATTCGATAGGCGTCTTTGCAGGTGCAATCACGTCTGCCACAGTTTATACTTGGCTGTTCAGTCATGTTATCATGTTTTATCCCGGTTTTCCCTAAAAAAAATTATTGTTTTTAGAATTCTTATTCTTTTTTAGGAAAATTAAAAAAAAACATTTTTTGCACTGATAGATAGCTTCGTAGCAATCCAGCCATTTCAACACACAACCTTGTTTATTGCAGTTCGAATCCAAATCAGGTTCGTTCATATCTGGGTATTTTGTTCTATTGCCTGACTCTTGTGCTTCTGCGGTCTTCTGTGCTACCGGAATCAACAGCACTGCCACCATAAAAGGTGAGATGGCAATTATCAAGGCTAATGAAGTTGTCATTTTCTTTAGCTTGTTTGTGTATTTTGGACAAATTAGACAGAGTTTTAAATAAAAGAGTGAAATAAATGTACCAAAGAATGATAAATTATATTTTTAGCTACCACAAAAGATGAATCACGGATGGTTGAAAACTATGTGATAGCTACTAAAATATGAGTGTTTTATAATTTTTTTGATATTTATATTTTTATTAATAAAAAAAATTGCAAAGCGATTTGTGAGATGAACAAAATACAAAGATCCGCCGGAATTCCTGTAAAATTTCTTAATTTCCTGTAAATAATCTAAGTCACTGTGTTATTATGCATATTTTGGGATATTAGACCAGCTCATATGAACTTTTGTTGAGGCATTTTACTTTTTTTTGGGCACATAAACATAGTTAGTCTAAATAAGTTTACTTTTTCACATCTAGCGGACGGGACAACAAAACGCTGGCATTTTTTAATTGTTTAAATTAGCGACTTTTTTCTTTCTGTTAACCATATCTAAAATTTTAGTGTTGTTTGTATGCATTTTCTCTGTGCTGACTTATTAAACGGATTAGAAAATGCTTTGAAAACATGCTGGAGTCTGTCCTAGCATACGCTTGCCAACCATTGCCTAAACACTAAAAAGCACTTGTGACCATACATGTGCGGCCGAAAAAATCGGCGCCGGGCGCACCTCCGGGCGCCGACCTTTTGAAAAATAGGCGCCGGGCGCCTAAAAGGGCGCCGGCGCCCTTTTTGTAAAAAATAGGCGCCGGGCGCCTTATGAAAAAAAAAATTGGCGCCGGGCGCCACTAGCATAAAAGTCGGCGCCGGCCCAAAAATTGTAAAAAATGGCGCCGGGCGCCGAGTAACTTAGATATTTTAAGTAAATTTGCAAACGTTTATTTGTTATCATTTCACATTTCAATTAAATTGCTATTATATATTCACTATTGGACTAAAATAGGAATTGTACACCACTGTTGTCTAATAAACATGTATTCTAAAAAATTTCCAATTTTGTACAATTTTAAAAAGAAACATAAGATAATTTTACAATTTGGACAGTGCGGAAAACGGCCGAAAAAAATTGAGGACGGAGGCTGATACGGCAAAAATTTGGACGTAATTTATTTTTATAGATTTGTTCTACTATGTTTGGTAGGAACTGAAGCTGTATTAGTCAAAAAAGCTAAAAGAGCTAAAAAAATCAGTAATAAACACATTTCAAAAACAATCAGCAAAAATTTTTGTAAAGATTGATGAAAAAAGCACCGAAAAAAGTGGCGCCGGCGCCCAGTTTTTCCAAAAATTTCCGGGCACACACCGGTGCCGGCGCCCGTCCAAGTATGCTTATGACACTTTAGAAATGGATATTTTGGAATGGTGGGTGTAAACCAAAAAAATGCAACGAGCGTATAGTAGACCTGTTTCTTTACATTTTCTTGGTTTACCACACGTTGATTCGCTCAAAAAAATGAACTTACCTCAAAAGTGCATGTTGGTGTAAAATATCGACACTTAAAACACAAAACAAAACATTTATTTAGAACTCTCTCGTCATCAAATCGCATTTTAAAACATAAGATGCAGACACACAAATTTTTCATATATGGAGGTGGTGGTCTTTGTTTGGTAGGTGGATCACATCTATGGCAGGATTTTGATTCAACAAACCATCGGGCACCATCGAAAAGCCAAGTTTTTAGTAAACATAATGGTATATTCTTCTATTCTTGGACTATGGGTAAGATCAAAGTTGTACCAGAAGGCCACGTCTGTGTTGGCTATGGGTTTGTCGTGGGCTGTCCGTTTGACTAGAATCCATTTGACTAGGTCTCCGTTGTTTTTTTAAGAAATTTCATTTCTTTGAAATTTCTTGAAACTTCTTGAAAAAATATATTTAAATAATTTTTGAAGCTTCGAGAAACATATTTGAGTGCGTTTTAACATACTTTGTCTAACTCTTGTTCAAACCTAATCTAATATATTTATGACGTTTTGAAAAGGAATTAGCTTGAGGGTTTCTTAATATTTTTATACCAAATATTTTTTCCATTTGATTGATTAAAAAGTTTGAATAAGTGGGGATCAGACTTTTTATTAAAAAAATAACTATAATACCAGGTGCGAGAAAAGTCCTTGGCAAAATTTCAAAAGCCTATATCTTATTTTTTGCTTATCTTTCTGATAAATTTTGGAGCACTTAACCTTGACCCCCACCAGTCAATTAACCTGCGAAATAAAAAAAATTATTTATTTATCTATATTTATTATTTATCTATAATTATTAAATAAAAAAAATTAATTGACTGGTGGGGGTCAAGGTTAAGTGCTCCAAAATTTATCAGAATTTAGCCTAAATTTTTTTAACTATTTTGTAGCCCAGTTTCTTCTCTTTCAAATTTTTGATAAAACTTAAAAGGATAATTAAAGAAAAGTCAGCATTTGGCTCCAAACATTTGTGAGGTCATTTTGTCAAGTTGACAAGCATTTTCATCACTTTAACTGGTCAAAAGTTTAATTGGGTATTCAGCGTTACAAAACATCGTAGCACTATGTTGTAGCGCAGCTCAAGAGCTACAAAACCCATTTCACATTTTGAAAATCTGAGTGTTAAGATATGGCCTTTTGAACCAAGGCTGCTGAGATTGCAAGAAGCATTCGTAGCGTCTACGGAGAAGATTCTATTGGGGATTCCACTGCTCGCAAATGGTTTGCACGTTTTAAGGATGGGAATTTTGATTGGGATGACACCCCACGATTTGGTCGAACAATCGAATTTGATGAAGATCGTCTCACTGATTTGCTTAATGAAGATTCGCATCAGACGACACGGGAACTGGCCGAACAGATAAATTGCAACCACGCTACAGTTGCCCGTCATCTGATCTCTATGGGAAAAGTACAGAAGCTAGGAGCCTGGGTACCACATCTTTTGAACCAAGCCAACAAGAACCAACGATCGAGTGTCTCTGCTTCGTTATTGGTCCGTCACCGTCGTACGCATGAGCATTCGGACCGATTTTTGAAGCGAATTGTACTGGAGATGAAAAATGGTGCCTCTACGTCAATATGAAGCAAAGAAAAGAATGGGTGAATAAAGACGAGCAAGCAACTCCAAGATAGGAGGAAGTCGTAAACAGTGAAGGAGAATATATTATTGATTGACTTGTATTGTTGTTTTTGGACAATAAATTATATTGAATTTGTACATGTGATATCTTGTTTTGAAGAGCAGAGAATGGGCTACAAAATGGTATATAACATATCAATTAGTGTCCATGCTAACTGACCTTAAACGCTTGTTTAAAAAAACACTACGAACTTATGCGACAACCCAATATTGGGTCCAGGTGTACACTAAATCGATGTAAGCACTATATTGAGACGCGACTTAATCAAATTTCGGTTTTTTTAGCTTGTGCCTGCAGATTTTGATTAATTACTATAATAAATACATTTATTGTTATTTTAGCACTATCCAAGAAAACTATTTGACACTTTTTTACCACAAAGAAATCGGTGATGCTATATACCTGCTTATTGGCCGAGCACTATTTTTAATCCTCACTAGAATTTGTGACTATTTAACTGTGTGTATTTTATTGGTTGAACACACTTTTGCGAAAAAATTCTGTTTTATCTAGGTTGAAAATAATGTCTAATAATCTTAAAAACATTTAAAAATAGTTTAAAGCAATAGCAATTATTACAAGAACAAATATTGTTTTACTGCTACATACATTCATTGCTTGATTTAAGTCAGAATCGCCTTTTATTAACTGAAATGTGTTTTAATATTACTTTATAAAAAATTTACAACTGTACTCTCGGTTGCTCGTAAACACCACAAGAATGGGGATAGTTGGTTGGGGGCTCTGGGACTTGCTAAATAAAAGATACATTAATTTGAAAAATTATAAAACGAAAATTCCAACCTCATGGGTGCCGATTCGAAATGCAAAGGCTGTCCCGCCCATGTTATGTAGCTAAATGTGCTATTTAAAATAAGGATTTGAAAGATTGTGTGAAACCATTAAATGACAGTGTGCAAACCACCATCCAGGATTAGAGGCGCGAAATCTAAAATTGTGTGTTTAATTGAGGATCTGGAAGTTTCTAAAAAGCTAGCCTTAGGACTACATATCCTCCTGTAGGGATGTTGACAGTGTCACGGAAGGAAGGATTGATCTGCATCTCATCTACGTTGCCGTTAAGCCAGGACTCATTGGTCCAATGAAGATCTAGCGATCAATATTTTGTTTTATCTTTTCTACCGTATTTTGAAAACAAGACAGTAAGTATAGTTTTTGAGAAAAGGTAAATGTTTTAATAAGTTTTGGTCGAAACTGGAAAATGCCGTCTTTTAGCTGAAAAATGCCGTTTTTATTGAATAATAGAGAACAAAGTTTAATATTGCCAGATATCCAAACAATTTTTTTCCAAAGTGATAACACTATCAGGTAGCCCTATGACTCTAATTTCTAACAATTTGTGCAATATCTATAAAAAACGCAGCACAAAAACGTTGAAGTATGAAGCAAGTCGAAAAAGTAATTTGATTATGTTTACCTTTTTGTGCTACATTTTTTATAGATGTTGCAACAAATGATACGCTGATAGAAATTAGAGTCGCAAGGCTACCTGATTGTGTTATCTTTTTGATAGAAATTGTTTAGATATTTACCTCCTTGACTGAAAAAAAAGGCGGCATTTTCCAGTCAAAAGACAGCATTCCAGCTTCGACCACACATTTTTCATTCTTTTCTGATTTTGTATTAGACAGAAAGATATGGGACTAATCCAATAAATTTTCCAAATGTTTTTTTAGGTAATGTGAAAGTCATACCTAAGCATCTTTCCTAAATTTTTTTATGATTGGAATGGGGCTTAAAATTATGGGTCTTAATTTAAGACGCGTTTAAAAATATACTGATTTGTTTTAAGCAACAAAAAGCATGTCAATACAACTTACTCTAGTGTCTGTGCAAGGTATATCTGCATTCATAGCCTAAATTACGATTTAATAAAAATTACAGTGCAAAATGTATTGCCTTGATTGTTCCATTTTGTGAATGGTATTCTGCATAACCGATTTTCATTAAGTAGAAATGAGTTCCATGGATGTGCAAAGGATGGGAATAACCACTAAGAAGAGCTCCGAAAAGTAATAAGGCTTTTATGTGTTTAATATACCTGCCGACACTTCCGCCGTCTCCCATATTATACACAGTGATCTAAAAAGGTCACGACAACAAAATATTGTTGTTAAGTTGAGATTATATTACTTGAACTATATCTGACAGAGTGAAGTTGTAGTGCACAAAACAGTCACATCTTAATACATTTACACGCTTTTCACATAATTTGTTTAATTTTTGTGTAGTTACGAATGATCCCAGTGTTCTGCATGCATGCGATCACATTTGCTAGGATCACACGTCTTTGCCACCTGGTCCATTTTGCCATGGTGGTAGTAAGGCAAGCCTTTAGGGGACTTGTACATCCAGCCATCCACGTGGTTGTCAAAATGCATGTTCATAAAAATTTCCTTGAATCAACAAGGTAATCGCATTAAGATAAATTTTTTTATTTGCTCACTTACCGTATTTCTTCTAATTGCCGCACAGTCTCTAATTACCGCACACCCCTAACTTTAAAGACTTATATCTCGGAGCAGAGTGAATATTTTGCTAAGCTGTTTGATGCATTTTCTTAACTCCCACGAGCTCTACCGATTCCACTTTTCAGATCTTGGTTAAGCACCCGAGAATCTCTAGATCGAATTTGAAAATGTCCGATTTTCGGGTGATTGAAAAATAAGCGCACATGTGCGGCAATTAGAAGAAATACGGTATATCATTTTTATTTACTCTTTAACACTGGAATGCCTGATTGTCCTAAGTGTACACCCTGGTGCGGAATTTTACGAGGAACACAATGGTGGAAAAAATTGAAAAAAATTGCTTCTTGGGGGTCAGCTGCCTCTAAGAACCAGCCAAGTCAAAATTTTTGCTTACGCAACTTTAAAAGGGCAGATCTCGTCAATTTTTATTACCGATTTTAGTGATTTATATCTCAAAAGAAAGCGCACATCACGGACTTTTTAATGAAAATTGAATGTAAAAATTTTATTCGAAAGAAATGATTGTATCATTTTTTTGGAAACGTTGTTGATACTAAAATATGCAGAAAAAAGTGTGATAAAGTCTTAAAGTATTTTTTTCAAATTCTGCTTTATGATTCGGATTGCTGAGGAATTTTCGCTTACTGGAGTGCTTCAGAATAAAAATTTTCAGCTGAAAATGGGTACTTTTATTTAAAAGTACAGAAAATTTTTGAGGGGGGTGGTGCACTTGAGATACTGTCCTTCCGTTTCTCTACATCTATTTATTGCAGAAAAATGTTCTATGTTGACTAATAAGTGCAAATCAAATTTAGAATGAACACAAAAATAATAATTCGCAAACATTATTGACAAAATCAGGGTGGTCCCGCGCGAAATCAAATTTCACAAATTGCTGTACTTATCAAGTTTCATGGTCCTTTAAAGGACCATACTTGTTGATGACAATGAGAGTTTTGCAAATTTCTTGCCAATATTTTTTTGAATTTTTTATTGTTTGCGCAAAGGCGGCAATAAGTGTGAAAGACAAAGTTGGGTAGACAAGCGGTACAGTTATAGGGCAATCAAATAATGACGCGGATTCGATCACCAGTGGTGACAGATCAACAATTTTTTTTTGACGATTAACCCTCAAATTCTCATGTGTGGTACAGGCATGTGCACGGGCCATGATTTTGGCGGCCCGGCCGGAAATTTTTTTTCTCAGCCCGGCCCGCACTGAAAAAAAATTTTTCGGCCCGAGCCCGCCCGGTTAGGGCCGGCTTAAGTATACTGGAGAGTACAATCA
Source organism: Ditylenchus weischeri (assembly GCA_029231635.1). Lineage (NCBI taxonomy): Eukaryota > Metazoa > Nematoda > Chromadorea > Rhabditida > Anguinidae > Ditylenchus > Ditylenchus weischeri. Next base: position 32,727 of record JAMRYI010000721.1, on the reverse strand, counting down.
ACAAAGTCATACAAACATTTCTTCACAAATACTTTATTCGACATATCACTCAAACAAAATATCACACTCCATCAATGATTTGCCAACGCATACCGAAGAAAATGACTGAGCAGATAAGCGTTTAAGTCGAAGGAATTTGTAGAAGGAAATTTGTTGACGTTTAAGTGTAAAAAAGTCTTCCAATTTGCAACATAAAAAAGCTATTTTATTTGTGGAATCTCGTCTTTTTCCACATTTTTTTGGTAGAAATACTCAGCAATAAATTTTGAGTAGAAAATGGCAATTACCACACATGACAATTTGAGTGTTAAAATATTTATATGTAAAAATTTTGCCAAATTCTCATTGTCATCAACAAGTATGGCCCTTCAAAGGTTTCAATCGTTTGACTAAAAAGCAACGCTAGTTGGTATTTTGCCACTTTAAGTCAGGGAATCTATTAAAAAAAATTAACTAACCCGATAGTCGTCTTCAAAAGCTTTCTTTTTTATGACTTCTTGATCCTGAACCTTGTCTGCATTTTCCAGTAAATGAGCCCCGACGCAAGTGTAGTTATACGAGCTAGGAAACTGAGCAAATGGACAGTTTAAAATGGTGCATTTGTTCTCTTGAGTGCACTTTCTGTGCACAAAATCAACTAAAATTTTTTTAACGTTGTACAGCTTAGTCTCGGCATAAGACGCTGCCTCAAGACAGGCTAGTAGTCATACAGCAACCAAAAAATTTGGTCTTATATCAAGACTCAACTGTGGTTTAGTTCAAAATCTGACCTTTGTCTAAGTCCACTTCTTCATAATGACCTTTTTCGTATTTTAGATTAGCCAGTCCTGAAGGATTTGTTTATTTCTACAAAAAGTTTTAGAAAATAAAGCTTATTTAACCGATTTGTGGTGGACCTTAATATGTGTAAATTATTATTTTTTATTTTAAACCAGGTCACACTAATAGTCCAATCCCAATTGAAGTACTCCATTGTTTCGATTATCACTCGGTAGTAACGGCGAGTAGGTTTTTCCAAGCCTTTGATTAGAATGTCGTAGCGTTCACCTAGGATTAGTTGTAAAAGATTTGTGTCTTCTATGTGTCTAAGCACGTATTTGAAAATAAATTTACCGGGAAAAATGACCAAGGCGTCAACCTTAAAGGTTAAGTTGGTGTATATCAACTATATATTAAACTAAGTGTATAATTTTCTGTATCCCAAAATAGACTTGAAAATTATTTTTATAGGGAATTAAACATCTGAAAATATGTTTTGTGTACAGCCGAACATTGGCGCAAACTTTTTTACACGAATATTCGGCCGATTTGCTATATATTTACACGTTTTAGTCAATACCACGTCACAGAAGCATGATTTTCCAGTATTTTTAGATAGTGAGAATCATACAGTCTAATCGATATTTTTGTTTTTCGAACATACCTTCTTTGCAAAAACAGGTGCACCATCCGCTGCTACCACGTAAAAATCATGATCTTCAATCCAGATCATTAGTCCTTGTGACACACCTGCAATGTCATCTTATAAAGGTTTACTTAATTTTATGAGAAAAGTAAAACCCAAATACCTCCATTAACCAGACGTATAAGTATATTTTGTCCTTAATTTATTGAGCATGCAAAAGAGAAATAAATCAAATGCAAAAACCTGCGAGTATTTCATAGGTCTTAAAATAATTTTTTTAAGAAGCTTAAAAATTTAAAAAATTACAGTCAAAGGCAATCTTGAAGGTCTTTCTCTAAAGCACAAAACAAAATTTTTTACTTATCTTGTTAAAGCAATTTATACTTTCATACCTCAAATCTTTCTGACTATACCATCCCTAATAATGATGATTAGAATCCCGAAATTTGACAAATATTTTGATTAAAAATAACTTTATCTCCAACCAATATGGCTTCTAATGGTATAGAACCTCCAACATTGGATCCATCAAACTAAATTTAGTTAGTAATTTTTATAGCTATTTCAGGTAATAACTGTTCGTTTAGGTGCCCAGCACTTCTTTCTCGCACCAGCCTCCTGACTTCCTAGTTCATCAAAGCCGTAGCCCACCCATTTCACTAAAAAATTTAAACAAGCTTTTCATTTTTTTTTTCAAAATCGTACTTGTTGAGTGCACATGGCACAACCATTGCTCTGAAGAAGATGTTGTGGCCCAATCCTACATTAAATAAATTGTCTGCGTTAAATTAGCAGTCTAAAAATACTTGTAAAATAGAATAATATTCTCGTCGAACAGACAAAGGTTGCCCGCTAGGATCTATGTAGACTTCTTGTGGCCTCTATAGAAATTTTTTTGTAATAAAATTTAGAGCTATTAGATTGTTTTATAAGAACGTTTTCAGCTAGTCGGTTTAAAAATACTAAAAAATTTTTTTAAGTAAAAGTATAATAACTACATGACAAAATGATCTTTACCATATTTCACTACTTTTTCCCATCGTGCTTGTAGACGAGAGACTCTTTTTACGTAAAATACAGAAACTTTGGTATTAAAAAAAACGATAGGCATTCGAAGATATTTTTTCAAATGACCAAAAGAGGCGTTAGTCCCAGATCAGGCAAAACTTTTTACCCCAGGGCGAAAGTCTTCTGTTTAGGTTCAGATCATTATAAAATGACCTGCAAACGACAGGGGAGCCAAAAAAAAGCATGTTTCAATAAAACAACTTAGAAGCAACCTAGATAAAGATTACCTTGACTACAAAGCCTCCTAGCAAACCATCTGCGCGATCATTCATCAAATCTAGTAACCATAAGTTAGGGTTCTATATGGTAGGGTTCTATATGAGAATCCATGTCCAAAATATGCCTTGGTCCCCCCTCTTGTTTTTTTGACATTTTTGCCTTGGTCCACCCTGTTGTTTTATTTTAAATTTTCAAATAATCAGTAAATTTTGTTTTGTTCAATTTTTATTCATTTCTTTTTTATAGCGCCATAATGATATACAATTTGATCGAACAGTCATCCTTGCGGAAAATTCTCAATTTCGATTCAGTATGCTTGCGCGAGCTCTTTCAGATGTCGGAAAACCAAGTGTTCAACACTACACATCCGCAAGTTAAAAGTTGTTGAAACAACAGGGTGGACCAAGGCAAAATTGTCAAAATAAATTAACAGGGGGGACCAAGGCATATTTTGGACATGGATTCTCATATAGAACCGTTAATTGATTTTTCACTTATGAAGTCGACCCACTATTTGCCTTACTCTTCCTTGGTGATTTAGGTAAGGACTCAAACAGTTTGTCTTACTTATTTTTGTAGCTCTTTAAACACCTTTGAGTCTATCCTAAAATATACTACCCTACCTTGCGTCTAAGCATAAACCATAAAAAACAACAGGAGACCAAATGCCCTAACTACTTTAAGAAGCTGGCTTTTTATAATAAGACTTACGACCGTGATACCAGTGTGTTCCAGGAGTATCAGCAATGAAGTTGTAGGTGTGTCTACAACTCAGCAATTTAAAGCATCTAATAAAATATTAAAATCACTCTGATCCAGCTGCAATGGGACATTGTCTAATAAATAATATTTCAATTTATTAAAATAAATTATCAAATTTTTCTTACTGAACAAAAGCTACACCATCAGTAAACCTACAATATAATTTTAAAGAAATTTTAGCATACCGTAAATGCTCTATAGGCCGACATGTCGGGTTATATTTCAATCAACCGAAAATCAGAAAATTTTTGGGTCGATCGCAAGATTTCTGGGTGAAAATCAAAAATCCAAAAAGTGGAATCGGTAGAGCTTGTGGGAGTTAAGAAAATGCAAAAAAACAGCTTTGCAAAAAAATTTCTTCAGTCTGAGATATAGGCCCTCAAAGCAGGGGGTGTAGGGTTATTAGAGACTGTCGGCCTATTGGAGCATTTACGGTATCTTAACTTAAAATTTTTGCTATATTCATTGTTCTGAAGCAGCTATCAAAATATTTTCTTTGCATACCACATATTTTTCTTGTCGAGGCCATGAAAGTGAAGAGTGACCGCTTCTGAAGGCAATCGATTTTTGACTCTTATCTTTACTTCAGCTCCCAACGGCACAACAATTACGTCTCCAGGACTAAAAATTCGTTTTTTTCCTAATTTACTATTTTAGACACCTTTATAAGTTCAGTTAATTTTTACATAAACTCACAGAAAAATCTTAGGTTATAAAAAATTTAAAACTTTTCTGGTTGGTAACCTACCTCTGTCCATTTATCATCACAATCCGCCAGTGTTTTCCAGTATGTTGCAGTGAAACTCAAAAAGTATATTTAGAAACGAAAGCAGCCCATAGCCAGTTTTTTAATCTTGTTTAAATTAAATCTTGTTTTTCAAATTTTAATTGAAAAAATAATAATGTACAGGGTGGGGCAAATTTTCGCCGCTATTTGTTCTGCTCATATCTTTTTGAATTTATTGTGTCTCGATGAGATGTTTTTTTAGTTCGATAGAGGAGATCGGGGGCAGCAGAATGACACCAAACATGGACAACAAAAGCTTATAACGACATCAACAAAACAACAAAAAAGTTTATCAACAAAATTCAACATTTTTCATTCGATATTCCCATAAGCTTGTTCGACACTTCGGCCTTGGACATCGATGCAGCGCTGAAAACGACGACCGTAACTGTTCATAGCTCGTTGTAGCAAAAGTTCTGATGATTGACTTGCTTCAAAAATCCGTGCTTTCCGTACCAGATCACTGTCCAGACCTTTTTTTTTGTATTCCATTTGAGCTAAAAATCAAACGTAACTTTCGTAAGTCATCACAACATGAAAACATCAATGAACAATGGCGAATAAAGTGTCATTCTTCTGCCCAATATCTCCTCTATCGAACCAAAAAAAGATCTCCTCGAGACACAATAAATTCAAAAAGAAACGAGCAGAACAAATAGCGGCGAAAATTTGCCCCACCCTGTAAAATGTTTTAAAAAATTTTTCAGGCGCCCGAAAAGCTTAGGGGTAAAAACTTATCTAAAGTCTCCAGCACCTCGACTTTCTTCAAAGCATCATCAGTATCTTTTAAAACAGTGTAATTTTGGTCACATGCTAAATATTTCTTTAAAATTAAAACTAAAATAAAAATATGGAAAATTGACCTGTAAAGATGGAAGGATCTCTTTGGCTCCAGGATTTCTACACATTAAAAAACTTAAACTTAAAAACTTATTTATATTTTAAAAATTTGAAACCGTAGTAGGGTAGTAATCCATAATAGCCTGTCTACCATTAGGCAACGACCTACTCATGGTAAGCTTGTGTTCCAAAACAAATTCAAATTCATAAACACCGTTCTAAAAATGGTTTGATTTGTTGCTGCATCAAAAGTAGGCTTGTTTTCCATTAGAATTTTTTTTGCCGAAAATATGGTTTTTTGAAATCTTATTTTCAGTTACAGATCTCTAAATTCAAAAAAAAAGAAACAAGTAATATACAAAAAGTTGAACCACCATTTAGAAACATGTTTCACGCATGTTTTGGACGTTTAAGAGCTGAAAAAAGATTGTTTTGGTTGTTTTTGAACTGGTCGTTATGGTTTGCTTTAACCGCCCTTTTTAATTTCGAGAAATCATACCGAAACACATGACCTAAAATGTGATCACTGCACTTAATTTTATTTCACTTAATTTTATTTGAGAAAAGCGCCGGTGCTTAGCCGGCGCTGCGCCAGGTTCCTTTAAAGGGGGATTATTTACTTTTAGTTTATTATTTTCGTGTATCAATTTAAGGAGAAAAGTGTTGGTTTAGTCTAATTTTTATTGAAGAAAACCTTATTAGGAATAGCCATTTGAAGTTGAGGAACATAGCGGTGAAAGCATGTGACAAAATTAAAAGCTAACAAATTCAAAGAATGGATAGCGAAAACAAGTACAATGTTCATATCATCAGTAGTAATGCAGTTTTCTAAAATATCAATCGATCTGAATGCTGAAATTATATAAAATTAGTCATTTTCCCCTGTTATAGACCTAGTCCATTGTATTTGCATATTTAGAGCATGTGCGGAAATCATAATCCCAGGGTGATAAAATTTTAGGAATTCATATATTTATTTGTTATAGTACAGGGTGTTTCAAAGACACTGCAGCATTTTTTTTAAATTTTTAAAACTAACCCCTTGTAATTGTCAAATCTTTATTAGCGAACCTTTACAAAGTTGTGCTTTCAATAAAAAAAATACTAATGAAATTCTAATTTAAAATAAACCTATGTACTTATGCTGTTTGTCCCAGCACCATAACGGAAGCCTTCGACCTGGTGTTCTATCTTTTTGAGCAGTGCTGTATTTGGTGAGCAAAATTAAAATTTATTTTCTAATATTTTGGTGAGCTCAACACCACACACACACAACACATATTATTCGAAATGGCTGATGGAAGCCTTCGACATGGTGCTGGGACAAACAGCATAAGTACCTAAGCCTAAATTACGGGTCTTAGAGTCTTACATGATTAGTCTTAACATAAGTGAAAATTACATACATATTTTTTGTATTTTTCCAATTTTTTTAGATCAAAATGCAGCCCTGGATCCACTCTACAAACAAGCCAGACAAAATTCTCAAAATACAGAGTTTTTAAAACTAGAAACCATTTCAAGCCTGGAACTCGTTTTTTAGTCAAATTTGAAGAGCTTTTTAGTTTTTCACAAAATGTCTTCCAAAGGCTTTTTAACTATTGACAATAAAAATAAGCCTTGACATGATTTCCGGAATTCAAACAGAAAGCTGGAAACGAATGCTGTTAAAGCCGTTTTGGATGTAAAATTTTGTCAAAAATTATTTTTATTTTAACGATTTGCTGTGGAATAGTTTGCATAAATGCTTGTTGTTTATTTGTGTATGGTAGCCACAAAGATTGGTTTGTCATAGAGACCAAACAGTGGTCAAATAAAATTAAATTTATCACGCAAACTTGAACCTCCCACACTTTTTTGCAAAGAATTTATTTTCCGCATACCCTTTTTGCGTATTTTATCAGTACTTGTACAGTTCTAATGCTCCGAGTATTTAAACAAAGCCTCAGAAAAATTAATATCATTTTTCTGTTCATCTGTTCATTATGGTCATGGTAACAGTATAATTACGGTGATTAGGGTGATTATTGTTAACATGATCACCTTAAAAACAACAGCGGGACCATCTTGTTTTTCGAGAAAAAACAACAGGTGGACCAAGGCACATTTTGGACAACGATTCTGCAGTAGGACCATTAATTTTACAAAAAATAGCAAACTTAAGTGCGTCGCGTGCCAGTAGACAAGGGTATGGCTATGGTGGCTTTGGAAATCAGGGATTCGATGGAGTCTGCAACCAAGGGTTTGGTGGATTTGGTAGACAGAGTGAGACTATCCAAAGCAGTGACACCGTTTGGGGACCAGGCTATAGTGACACTTTTAATGACACAAGAACTTTTTATGGTTGAATTTTTTGATGAAATTGTATATAATTTAACTTGACGAAATTTAATTAAGATAAATAAACTTGTATATTCTCTTGAAAATCTATATATACATCATATTTTAATTAACACGTATTGACATGCTTAACCCTTAAATAAGCACACTAGACACAACACGTTTTTGCAAAACAAACAAATTACATACTTGATTACAAGTCAAATATGAATATTCCAAAAAAAATTGACGTGAACGTGTCGTATTTGGGTGTTCCATATAAGGGACAGTGCGCGGAGAACGTCACTCAAATTCGTTCCCGCCTAGGGACAGCACATTTTTTTCAATTTTCAAAGATTTTTGCTATTTGTTTTTTGATAATCCATCCTAAAAAATTTCATTTTTTTAATGAATAGTACAGAGTTGAGCAATTCTATTTCTCGAAAAAATCAATAATTTTGCCTTCAAAACATCGAGATTTTTTTTCAAAAACGTGAATTTTTGCCTTTTCGTAGCCGATAGCATTTTGAGAATCTCACACAATATGTTGGTTTTTTTCTGTAAATAAGTAAATAACAAGTTTCATCCCTTTTCAATTCTGAGAAATGAATGATTAGTCAATTAAAAAAAGGGGGTGGGTCACAGTGCGCATTATAAGTCAGGTTAAATCTTTATTGTCTCAAAAGGAATTTGAAAACTGACTTGAAACTGACCTAAGCCTTGAAGGCCTTTTTCTAAAAAAAGTTGTCAAAATGTACTTTTTGTCAAAAAATTTCATTCCCATGCCTGGTATATATGCAATAATCTGGCATACCGAAAAATTGCTATCGGACTCTTGCACCTGGTCCAAAATTAGAAAAAATCGCTCTTAAAAAGTCAGTCAGTTTGTAGATACGCTAAACCACAGCCAGCCCGCATAACTTGTAGTGCTAATAAAATTTATAAAGAAAAGAAAAAAATTAATTTTTATTTTTTTATGTGAGGCACTTTTGGTTAACAAAAAACAATAACTCATATTTTTTCCTGTAATAATTTTATTTATTTTTGTGATACTTCTTCAGTAACTCTTTCCTGGTCCACATCAGTCAGTTTGTTGTTAAGTGGAATCACAGTGGATTTTCTTCTTTGTTTTCTTGTTCTTCGGTTCAGTTGCTGACGTAGTTTTATTTTTTCCTGTACACAAAAAAGTTTTAAAATCTTTGATTTTGGCACTAGTTTATATTCTGTGTGTTTTTTGTTTAGTCTCGCCTGTTAATAAGTGAGTTTCAGTTCTTGTAGGACATCATAAAAGGTAGGCCACATTTGGCCACTGCAGTCTATTACAGAGTAGCCAACCAAAAGAACAAAATTTCCCTAGCCATATAGAAAGATGGCTATAATGACTTGTGAGTCACTATAAAAGAAATCAACTGTTAAGGAGAACCACACTTTTAGGCAACCAAAATCAACAGGGATGACCATGACGAAAAAAACACAATATGTAAACTAGGACCAACACGTTAATAGTTTTTTATACCTGAAGAGCCAGCTCTAACTTTTCTTTCATTTGTTCGTTTTTTTTTTGAATGGCTTCTCTGGTGCTTTGGTACTCAGTTAACTTCTGCCTTACATCTCCTTGAAAATATTTTGCTCATAGTTATTTTAAAAAAAAACTTGGCCCTATACGACAATGGGACAGTTTTTTCGCCTTGGTCCCCCTGTTGATTTTTTGTGAATTTTTAGGCTTGGGCAAGGGTAGGCCAGCGTATGTTAGGACAGACTGAAACATGTTTTTCTCTTTTTTTAAACATCTAGAAGCATTTTAAGTCTTCCTAACATACGCTGGCCTACCTTTGCCTTATCCTAAAGCCTGAAAATTCATATAAACAGGGGGTACCAAGGCAAAAAAAGTGTCCTATTGTCGTACTCGGCCAAAAACTTACCGAAAAGTACGTCATTAGAAGGCAGAGGGGCAAGCTGGGAAATAGAAAGCGGTGTAGGACTTCTTCCTTCAGGCTGACTTAGATTAAGTATTTCCTATAATTACATATTTGAGCCTTTAAAAAGCAACCCCATGCTAGCTTACTGTCAAGTCCTCCCCTGCCAAGTCTTTTTCATCCTTTATTTGGTCTGCTTCTAAGGCTAGCAGCTCTTCATCAGTGTTTTCAACAAAGCTTTCTTCGTGCAAAACTTCTAGCTCACGTCCAAATTCTTCCTTAACTTTCTTTTTCATGAGTTCTAGTCGCTCTTCCCGCAATTGTTTTTGCTTTTTGGACACCTTAATTTGTTTATCTTTCAGAATTTTATATGTTTAAAGAAAGTGAAATTATTTTACAATGTTGTTCCACTTGTCCAAATCTTTCAAAATGGTCTCATTAATGACTTTGTCAAACCACTGGATTAAGGAGGCCACTTTTCTATGTGTGGTCTGATAGACATTCAATGCTTTTCTAAGGCTTGTATTTGATTGAATGTCATTGAAAGAGTTGTGTATGGTCTGCTCCATTAATGCCATTTCTTCTTCGGTGGCATAAGGAAATTTCACTCGACCTAGACAAATCTTTATTTTCACTATTTATTAAATAAAATCTTGCTACCTAAGTAGACTCGACAAGACTGAATATTTTGGCCGGCAGCAATAAACTACAAAAATTTTAGATTAAAACAAAAATTATTAAAATTGATTATTTTTGAAAGTTCACATTGTTTCGGGCCTCTGCAGCTGCAAAATATCTCATTCTGGTATTGCTGAAAAATGTGTATTATTCACTAATAAGGTTGTAAATATTTTCGGTGTTATAACTAAAGCTTATGTTTGGTTAAAAGAACTGAACATTTTGTTTCTGGTACACTTGTTTAATTGAGCGTTTTTTAGTCCGCTTAACCAAAATTTTGGGTCAGTAGTTCTATCCGCTAAGGCAAAAAATTTATGTGATTCTGTTTAGATTGGGTGCGGTCCTTGTTTTGCAGATTCAAATATGTTGACATAAAAAATTTACATAGAGTCAATATGCTCCAACTCTTTCCATCTAGTAATACCTAAAAAAGATTTTTCACAATTTTTTCAATTAAGATTTTTGTTACCAAAAGCCATTTGGGTAGAAGCATGCACCAATAGTACTCTTCCATTAGTCCATTTAAACTTAGCCAGGGATATTCTTTGTTGCCATTCCAAAGCATCATCTAATTCCGCCTCCAGCTGATTTTCTTTTCGACTAGCATAGTCGTTTCCGAAAATTCCGACTAAAGCGTCTTTTTGATTTGAGCCCGATCTTTTCTAGTTTACCTAACATGTCATCCTGTTTTTCATAGAGCTCATTTAGGTGGTCACACTGTCGTTTATATATATCAGCTACCTTGGCGGCTCTCTCATACTGCATTTTAGAACCTTTTAACTCTTTTTCAGCCACTTCCTGCTGATTTAAGGCGTCCAGATATTCCTGTTGCTCTTTGTCAAAGCGTTCTTGCCAAGTGCCTTGTTGTTTTAAAAAAGACTTGACCGAAGGCTGCTCTATGTTATCCACATCTGTTTTTTCTTTTTCTCTTAATTTTGGATAATTTACAATGGTTTAGCGCAAGATTGATATTTTTGAAAAAAAGAATATGTCAGTAGTCAATTTAAGGCGCCTCAATTACAGGCCATTTTTGGAATACCGTATTTTCTCTAATAGAAGCCTCGGGGCTTATATTTTTCACTCAGCCTCTAGGGGGCTTCTATTAGAGAGGGGCTTCTATTGGAGAGAGGGCTTATATATTTCAACGATTTTTATGTGGCAAAACTGGGTTGGTAAAACCCATTAAAATATATGCATACGAGTAAACATTTTTATTTTGAGGGGAATGCTTATATTAGAGAGGGGGCTTATACTTTTCACTTAGCCTCTAGAGGGGGCTTCTATTGGAGAGAGGGCTTCTATTGGGGAGGGAGCTTCTATTAGAGAAAATACGGTAAATGTTTTAACTCTGATATTAACCCGTTTCTTCCCACGGGCATGAAAACTAACCATAACTTTCTCGCTGATGGATCACTAAATGTTGTAATATTTAATGTTGTAATATTTAATTTTTTTTAACTTTTAGCCTATAAACTCAGCTTTCTGACGAACTATCGAACTCCACTGAATGATTCTAGCTTTATATTAACAAACCGAATTAACCAAAGGCTGAAAAAAGAACGAAAAATCTTAATCTTCATAATCTTTACAGTTTTCAGCCAAAATGTGGAATTTTAGATTTTTTTCTTTAATGGCTTGTTCACGTACTTCAAATTCGTGTTTGAGTTCGAGTTCGGATTTTTGGCTACGTGAACACCTTTGATCCAAACACGAACTCGAACTTGAAGTCGAACTCCAAATCGAAGGTGTTCACGTAACTCGAGTTCGAGTTTAAGTTCGAGGTCGAATTTGAAGGTGCTCATGCGTACAACTTAAACTAAAACTTTAGTAGACTCTCCAAAATTAAGTTTTAGTGGCCTTTAACCGCTCTAGGGTGAGATTCTGAGTGTATACATGAATATTTTCAAGTTCGATCTCGAACTCAAACTCGAAGTACGTGAGCAAGCCATAAAGGATCATATTTTTCGCGTGCAGTGGCTGGGCAAATTTGGAATTGGCGGGAGACAGTTCTCTTTCGTGTATAAGTTAATGAAAGAAGTGAGAGAAAATATAGCAATACTTCCCTGAACTTATGAAAACTTTTAGACCGAGAGAGAAAGAAAACAAAAGATATAAGAAATAAACTAAGCAGAGTTGGCCAGGAACTATTGCTATGTCTCTAACTGTCTCCCTTGCAGTCCAAACCATTTGTTAGTTGATGGCCCAGCAACAAGGCAGTATATATACAGCCTGCACAGTTTAGTGAAGCAAGAGAGGTCCGAAGTGAGTGGGTTATCGAAAACTTGAATCCCAACCCCATTCGCATCTACTTGACCCTCTTTTTGAAACTTTTGCAAGAGGTAGCCATCTTTTTTTAATAATAAAAATTAAGTAGCACGTCTGTTCAAAGAAAAGACACGAGTGCCGCTGTAATCGAAGGTGCCACTCTATTAACAATCTGTATTAATCCACCACTACAAATTATTTTTGTGCCTCAGGACGAGCTCGAACAAGAGTCTAACATATGTTTGAGTCCGCTGGCTGAGCTTGCTTTCTGGCTTGAGTACGCTGGCTAACCCTTGCTTATGCTTAATCTTAAAAAATAAAAAAAAGCAACAAGGGGCAAGGCAAAACCTACCTTTTTGGATAGGGCCATAATTTATCACAAACAATAGTTTTTTAAATAAAAGTAATCATTAAATATCAAGAGAAAAAGAAATAAACAAGGCAGGGTAAAGAGGAGGCTAGTGCCATGTCTTTAACCATCTACTCTGCAGTCTAGACCATCTATTAGTTGGGCTACAAGCAAGAGTGTAGTATATATATACCCTCTATACACTAGTAGACAAGGTAGGTCCGAAGTGGATGGGTTATCAATGGAACCCGACCCCATTCACATCTACTTGACCATCTTTTTGGGGGTTTAGCTAAAAAATAGACTAAAAAATATTTTGCTTTTGAAACACCAGCTTTCGCAGGCTTAGGTTATGTGCAAGAGATACAGGTGGTCAAAAAGCAAACTTCAAACATCTCATTTACTCTTTTCTAACTATGTCCCAGGTTTCGACATTTGTTCTGTATTACACCATAAATGTCGAACTCTGCTATGTTCTGACCGACTAGGTCGCAAATCATTTTTGAATATTCAGCTAAAAATTTTTTTTGCTTTTTTAAAGAAAAATATATAAACCTTAAACCTAAATCGAGGGTGTCGTTATATAGAGTGTACGTAATCAAACATCCTGTATGTAGTCTGAAAATCGAGGGTTCGCACATTTATAATTTCAATTCTCATATTATTTGATAAAGTAGCAACGGTTTATTCAAGCAACAATAATGACTGATTTTATCAACAATATTTAACGGTTGGACGAGAAAAAACAAGTGATTTTAGGCTGAATTTGTTCTTTCGTGCGCTCTTCATAGAGGTAGTCATCCATTGCATCGCTGTGGCGAAGAATGACAGGATCTACAGAATGCTGCTCCACATATTGACGGAAGATTGCAAAAGCACGCTGCGCTTCAAGCCAGCTGATTGAAGGCTGCTCAACTTCGACTTCATCATCGTCGCTGACTACGTCAGCGTCTGCTGCATCGATTTCCGTGACATCTAAAACGATCTCAGTCAACGTTAGAGCACCGCCTATATAACGAATATCAAGAAAGAAAAAGTGTTTATTCAAACGTAAATGTTTTCACCAACTCATCGACGTTCAAGTGATCCTCCATACTGGCGTCACTGTTAGTTTCTTCCAGCTCTTCTAGTTCAAGTCAAGCATTGCGCAATTCGACCATTTTTCGACCACCTCCTTTAAATACTCGAGCCATCCTTTGCTTGCTTCAAAGTCAATGATTCCAGGTTGATCCGAAATCGCCAGTGTCTTTTCCTTAAAATATTACCCTATTTCTCACAAAAACAAATCAAGTAAAATATCATACCTTTAGCAAGTCACCGCTTACTGGAATGTTTAGACTTTGAACGTGTTTGTTCCAAACAATGAGAGCTTTCTCCGTTTTTTCATGCTTTCCGGATTTGAGATGAGATTAATAAAACGATAAAAGCAATGATGACGAAAGCATTTTGCAGCAATTTGTCTTGCTGAAAGTGCGAAATCATAATGTAAAACATGTCAGGTGTCGTTAAATCGAGGGTCTCATCCGGTGTATTTTAAAGTAAACTAACCAAATCGGTCTAGGAGGGTTGTTAAATCGGGGTGTCGTTAAATCAAGGGTTGACTGTACTAAGTTTTAAGTTACCGTAACAAGTTGTTTTGAGTTATAATGATCGACTCAAAGGAGTACAGTGCGAGACGAAAGAGAACTGTCCCTCACCAATTAAAATTTTGCACGTGCCGTTACGCGCAAAAAGCAGGGTCCTTTAAGAGAGAATTTCGGGTCACTTAAAAAAATTCAAGTATAAGGGGTACTAAAAAAGTGCCAACTTTAAGTTCACAAAAAGTTAACCTCCCGAAAAAGTAATAAAAACAAACCAAAGAGAAAAAACACAAAAAAAATTGGTATGTTTTGTCTCTTTTAAAATTAGAAAATAAATTTTCAATCATAACTTACGTTCGCTTTTTAAGTTCCTTGAAAGTAGCCTCTAGCTGATCTACTGACTTTTTTAAGTCATCAGCAAAAACCATTTTGGACTCATACTTTTTGAGCACATTAGTGTGTTCCAACTTGTAGATCGACTTTTCCAAATCAATGTACTCCTGCACTACTTCTTCAGTCAACTCTATTCTCTCAATATTCTTCCTAAATTTTGTCTTTTGCTGTAGAGTATCATCTGCTTTTTCTTTGTCCACATTCTTTTTGTTATTGCTGTTTAAGGAGTGGAAAAATTCAACCTAAAAACTTAAATTGAAGATATGTTTTACAAACAGCTAACATTTTCAAAATATATTAAAGCTATAAAAAAATTTATAAATTTTAAAAATTTTACAGTTTTTTCTCTCATTGTTGCAGCGCATCCTCCCATGTCAAATATTGGTCACATTTATTGTGATATAAGATTTTTCAATTATACAAAAAATAGTAAAAAAGCTAGAATATACACTATACGACTTTTTTATTGTGCAGAAAAGCAGATATCTCAAAATTTTAAAAGGCTATTGTTTTGCTGTATTGCTTGGTCGTTAAGGCGTGCTTTTTTGTTTGTTATATATTGCTGTTTACACTAAAAGAGTATTTAAATACTGACAAAAATGCAATAAATCTTTTACTCTTTGTTATATTTTTAATTATTTTAGCAATTTATTGCCATAATTTGAAAAATATAAGCTGATAGCATAAATTTGATGAAAAATATGATCTTTATGTAGTAACACAACCTCTTAAGGAAATTTGACCATTTATTATTTGACCAATTGAAGAACATCTAAAACAATGTTGAATAACGAAAAAAATGATGAGTGGGGCAGATGTAGAGCATGTGAAAATTGTGGTACTTAAAGTTATCCGAAATATCAGCGGCCAATTCATGCTTAAAAGTGGAAATCGGAGCTTTTTGCGACTAGATTTTACTTTTTTTCTCTGGAAAAACGTGCACGGAATGCTTAAAGGGTTAACATCCGAGCAAGACTCGTTACAGAAATGAATCTTAAGCGTCTCTTTGTCGAGTGATCAACAATTGGAGAACACTTTTAAATTAAACACTTGCTTTGGTTGCCCATTCCAAAAAGTCAAATTTTGGTTACAGTCGACTCTCGATATAACGCGATCTCATCAAGTTCGCTCTTGCCGGGAGTCCGACACTTTTCTAACCTGATTTTGGAATTTTTTCATCAACTCTGATTCGTCAGTCCAAGAATTCAGATTTTACCAGTTTATTTTGAAAATGGCAACAGTTTTGCGGAAAAGAACAGCCCCTCTCCATATTTTTTTGAAAGTATGGTCACGAAAAAATTCTAAAATCAAGTTAAAAAGTGTTGGACCCTAGGCGGAGACCAACTTGAGGGGGTCGCGTTATATCGAGAGTCGGCTGTACCATGTTTCTTCTAATAGGCCCACATGCGGGAAACAGTCAGAAAAATTTTAGGTCAGTTTCAAGGTTTTTGGGTGCCTTCTAACTAAATTTTAAAAACTCCGCTCCCGGAATTTTTTACTCTAAACTGAGATATAGGCCCTTAATATCGAGTGTGTAGAGGGTTTATCAAAAAAAACTGCAGCATTTTGCAAAATAATTTTAATCACTATTTTATGCAATTTTTGAACGTTTTGAACTCTTATTTTATACACTCCTTTGCAACGTCTTTCATAGAAAATAATATTCGCACTGTGTTTGCTACTTAATATGAATTCGATTAGTAGTAGTAAAGGGAGTAAGTTCTCTGAACATAGAGCCTCTTTTCAAACCCAGCAAGTGGTAGAACAGAAAAACTAAAGCGATGTAATTGATTTTATGAAATTAAACAAAGTCAATTTTTAATCCACTTTTTATGATTAGTTTTTTTGATAAGTCTGTATGATTAGTTTTTTTTAAAGTTAACTTAGTTACTCCCACACTGCAAAAGTAATAGATGGCTAAGGAATAAAACTATATAATGTAAGGGAAAAAACGATATATGGTTACAGTCGAACCTCTCTATAAGACCACCCTCGCTATAAGACCACTTAAAAAAATTTTGGTTGGCCACGTTGGCAAAGAAAACCCACAAAGTTTACCCTCGCTATAAGACCACCCCTGCTATAAGACCACTTAGGGCCGGTCCCCAGGGATGGTCTTATAGAGAGGTTTGACTGTATAAACAAAAATCATACACTGCGGAGATTTCCAAAAACTCGGAGATCGACCAGGCAAAGGGGTTACGTACAACAATTTTTTTAATTGCTACAATTTTGTTGATACACCCTGTAAACTTATTATAGGATGTGGGCCTATTACAGAAAATACGGTAAAGAATTTTTTGACGACCAATTAACGACCAATTAAAAAACGTAAAACGTTAAAAAACAATTTCGGGCACTTTGAAATCCAAACCCAGATAACCCATGAAAACCAAAATTGTTTTTACAACAAACAAAAAAGTTAACACAAAAACAAATTCTAGCTCAACTTGAAGTGATTGAAGGTGAAAAATGTGCAACTAGAACTGGAATGGCTGTGCGCCTAGGGCGTCTTTTGTATCTTGTAGCACACAAAGGTGGCAGCCAATAGTCTTTGGTCATCCAAATTATCCACATTATCCATACGAACAATAGAGCCCAGCCACCTGATAAGAAAATGTTAATTATTAAAAAAGCAACATAATTGATGCATAAAAAACTATCACCTCGCCGAATTTTTTCATCTGCTTGGTAAATAATTGTCTGATTGACTTCTTCTGTAAGTGTTAATATTGCACTTCTATTGAAAATATTGACTGAAGAGTCATTGCTCTCAGAAAATATATGGTAAGTAAAGTTGTGAAAGCGATGAATTTTGATTAATATATGTTACTAAACTATTTAATGTGTTGCTAAAGATTAGTTTAATAAAGTCTACAATAAATTGTCACAAAGTTCAAAAACTTATGCAAATCAAGAGTTTTAGACCACTTGAAATTAGAAGGTGTCTCATATTTGAGGGAATTCGGGGGCTCTAGATCTAATGCAAAAATAACCCTGCTTAATTGCATTTAGTCTATTTTCCATAGCCCACTTATTCCTATAATATTTTTATGTTAGAGAAGAGAGTTAATTAAAAACCTTAAATAAGTTGAGACTAAAAAAGACCGTTTACAGAAGTCGTATATGTCTTTTAACCTGAAATTGGTATTAGTAATGTTTTAACTTTTCAAGAAAAGCAGTTTTTGATAAAAAAAAATTCGGTCCCTAGTGTCAAAGATGGTCCATTCTTTGCCTTGGTCCCTCTGCTATTTTATTAGCTTAACAGACTCGAACATGTTTTTCTTAATTGTTTTAGTTTGCGTTACATGTTTGAGTCCATACTAATGTAATATCTTTCACCTTTGTTTTGTCTAGAAATACAAGCAAAAAAAAAAGCAAAATACAGTCAAACCTGTCTACTATGGCACCCCTGGGGACCGGGCGATGGTGCCATAGTAGAGAGGGTGCCATAGTACAGATGTTTTTATCAACAATGTTTCATTCCGTGATAAAAGCAACTAATGGAAGCCTCTCTAGCATATAAGTTCCACTAGGCTTCCTCGCTGTCTTCATTGTCCATATGTCCGTGTTGATGTGCGGCAAAGCTCTCTTGGATGGTAGGCTGGCGCATCTTCTTCTGGCGGCTAGATTGAATCGCGTCGTCGATCACGCTGCAGGACTTCATCGCTTCGCGGTTGCTGCCATTCTGCTCCAGATATTGTCGAACTTTGATCGCTGATCGCTGTGCCTCCACGAACGAAACCTTCTCCTCGATGGCAAGCTCGGGATCGTCATCGTCATCTGAGTCTTTGCTTCGCATGACTTCCTCGGCTATCTCCTCCAGAGTGAAGATTCCATCCGTTGCGAGTCGATCATCAGCTTCAAGGAAGTCAGCCAGCTCGATCTCTTCGTCTTCGTTCATTCGCTGATCTTCAGGCACTTGGTTCCAGACTTCGGTAATTTCAGGATCATCTTCCTCCGCTTGAATGGCCTAAGAAAGGTTACTTCAGCCGTTGAACTGTATACAAGACTTACCTCTTCCTTGAACTGTGCCTTTGCGAAGCAGTTCTTGATCGTCATGGGCGTCACCTTGTTCCAAGCTCCCCGAGCGAGATTGAATGCGGCAAGTAGATCGAACTTGAAGGAGAGTCCTGCTTCCATGGCAGCGATTCGACGACGCAGAAGGAGCTTCTTGTAGTGCAGCTTCAGATTCTGGATGACTCCTTGGTCCATTGGCTAAAATCGATCATTTAGGCGATAAAGACCCTTAAGCCTACCTGAGATTTGGCCGTCGAGTTTGGAGGGAAGAATGCCACCTGAATGTTGTCCAGCTCGACGTCCGATGGATGAGCAGAGCAGTTGTCGAGAACCAGAAGCACCTTGCGTCTCTTCTGTCCGAGTTCTTGATCCCATTTCATGAGTGCCTTCTCGAAGATTGAAGCGGTCATCCAGGCGTTCTTGTTCGCTTTGTACTCCATCGGGATCTCCTTGTTTTTGAAGCAACGAGGATTGGCCGACTTCCCGATCGCCAGCAGCACTTCTCGCTTCCGTTCACGTTGGCCTCGACCAGCAGCGTGATGCTAGAAACAGTTTGTTAGTCCTAACTCTGAGCTTGATATCTTACCGATCCTTGGACCTCTTCCCTGAAGTGCATCGCTCTCCTCTGAAGGCCATCGATTCGATCTCCTTCTTCTGCTTCAGAGTGAAGTCGACTCGCTTGCGCTTTTGGGTGACATCCCCTAAAGTGGTCATTAGTTTTTGAAAATGAGCATAGTATCGACCGCTTTTTTCCAATTGGATTCTAGAATTTTAGTGCCATAGTGGAGAGGGTCGAATTTTGGAAGGTGCCATAGTAGCCTTATACGACATAAGGCAAATCGGCGGGACCGAGCAAAGGTGCCATAATAGAGAGGGTGCTAGTGTGGGGGTGCCATAGTAGGCAGGTTTGACTGTACTTGCAAAATCAAAATTCTGACACCGGATTCAGGTTCATTTCTATTTTCAAATTCCCTTCAAGACAACAAACACTTAAAAATTTCCGGAAATTTTCCGGGAAATTTCCTCAAAAGATATTTTCCGGAAAGTATCCCAACCCTAAAATAAGTACAAAGGGAGGACCAAGGCTAAATCTCTAATTTTAGATAGCCTTATTTCATTTTTCTAATTACACTTCTATAAGTAAATCGACCACGCTGAGCACAAATCTGGCCTCATAATTGGCATATGTCAACTAAAAACTGAACTTTCCTATGAATTGTGTTGGGCGGGAATTTAAAAATGAGCAAATCCATGATATATGATTCGGTACCATGGATTTTTTCGATTTTTGCACATAGACGCGATATCGCAAATTTTTTTGCGCAGTCCATGCACAAAACTGAAATGTCAAACTCTGCAACAAAAATTCTCTGAACGATGATTTTAAAATTAGATTTCAAAATTAGCCGACCGAATAGCGTTTAAAAAAGTTCCGATATATCTAGGTCGGCTGTATATTCAAATTTTAGTAGTTTGACAACAAAAACTAGTTTTAAGATAAATTTTATAACTACAATTCAAAAAGAAGAAAAAATGATCGGTCTACTTCATTTACTTCCCAGAGGATTTGCATTGATGAGCAAAGAGAAGAAAAAGAGTATTTGTTTTTGGAAATAGCTCAATGCCCTTCTTTATTGACTTTTAATGGCAGCTTCTGAAATTTCAAAATATAAAGAAATATTCGTGTGAATATTTTCGTGAAAAAATATTCGCGGCAAAAGTAATAAAACCATGAAAAGATGAATAAATAGTTTGACTTAGTTACTTTGTCTTTTTAGGCGGGTGAAATATGATCTTGATCGACACAGAAAAGACTAAAATTACTTTGTAGTAATTGCAAATTTGAAAAATATTTTAGGACATTTTAGCTATCACAGTTTTTGCAATCCTTCACTGACATTTTTTGAATTTGTTAAAAACTCTTCAAAAGCGTTTCTATCGCTAAAAACGTGTTTAACTAAAAATTGCTTTTTTGTTTAGCCATGGTCTACACAGCTACAGAAAAGGTGGCGTAAGCGTTTCGCCAATGAAGCTTTCGCCAATGAGATCACTTCACTAATGGCATGTTTTCGAAAATGACTTCCTTTCTCATGTACTCTTATTCCTTCGACAGGCGAATTACCACTCATTTTGTAGCCAGTGAGATGAGCTACAACATGAGTGGTAATTTGCTTAACAAGCAATAAAAATTACTTGAGAAAGGAAGAGAAAAAGCAAAGTCTATTGAGAAGAGCATTGCATTTTTGTATTATAGCTTGTATTTTTGTGCATTTTTGTTTACATTTTTGCCTATTTATGCTTTTAGGTGTGCCGAATTTGTTTTTTATGCAAGACAGCTTTGGGTGTTCGAAACTGTCTTGATAAGAATTTCCAGCTGCGATGAATGGTCAATGAAGCCTGGTTTCTCCAGGAAATATATCCGCCAGAAGTTATTTTCTGCACGTACTGCTCTCCTCACTCCTAGCGAAAAGATATCGCCTACAAAATTGAACATTAGGAAATTTTTTCGTTCATAAATTTTTATACCAAGGATAATAAACACTAATATACAACTTTCTTACCATGCTTTCTTGATTTAATATTTTATATTTTTCATCCGGCTTATAATTTATTCTATGATTTTCAGTTATTCTAATCTCAAGTCTTCAAAAGTGCAAACAAGCAGCAATAGTACAAGAAGAGGAGAATAAGGACTCAGAAAAAGTGAAGCTTTTTTAGATTTTTTTTCAACGACATCCGAGAGATTACTAAGCCTGTGATTCGACATTGAGTCGATTGACTTATTCTTTGACCTCTTTCATAGGAGGATCTAGAATCTTAGCGAAATTATCGGATCCTTGAGAGCCTTGAGAGTCAGCAGCTGTGACTGAAGCATCAGCAGTGATTGGGTTAGTTGAGCCGAGAGTCAGCAGCTGTGACTGAAGCATCAGCAGTGATTGGGTTAGTTGAGCCGAGAGTCAGCAGCTGTGACTGAAGCATCAGCAGTGATTGGGTTAGTTGAGCCGAGAGTCAGCAGCTGTGACTGAAGCATCAGCAGTGATTGGGTTAGTTGAGCCGAGAGTCAGCAGCTGTGACTGAAGCATCAGCAGTGATTGGGTTAGTTGAGCCGAGAGTCAGCAGCTGTGACTGAAGCATCAGCAGTGATTGGGTTAGTTGAGCCGAGTCAGCAGCTGTGACTGAAGCATCAGCCGAGAGTCAGCAGCTGTGACTGAAGCATCAGCAGTGATTGGGTTAGTTGAGCCGAGAGTCAGCAGCTGTGACTGAAGCATCAGCAGTGATTGGGTTAGTTGAGCCGAGAGTCAGCAGCTGTGACTGAAGCATCAGCAGTGATTGGGTTAGTTGAGCCGAGAGTCAGCAGCTGTGACTGAAGCATCAGCAGTGATTGGGTTAGTTGAGCCGAGAGTCAGCAGCTGTGACTGAAGCATCAGCAGTGATTGGGTTAGTTGAGCCGAGAGTCAGCAGCTGTGACTGAAGCATCAGCAGTGATTGGGTTAGTTGAGCCGAGAGTCAGCAGCTGTGACTGAAGCATCAGCAGTGATTGGGTTAGTTGAGCCGAGAGTCAGCAGCTGTGACTGAAGCATCAGCAGTGATTGGGTTAGTTGAGCCGAGAGTCAGCAGCTGTGACTGAAGCATCAGCAGTGATTGGGTTAGTTGAGCCGAGAGTCAGCAGCTGTGACTGAAGCATCAGCAGTGATTGGGTTAGTTGAGCCGAGTCAGCAGCTGTGACTGAAGCATCAGCAGTGATTGGGTTAGTTGAGCCGAGAGTCAGCAGCTGTGACTGAAGCATCAGCAGTGATTGGGTTAGTTGAGCCGAGAGTCAGCAGCTGTGACTGAAGCATCAGCAGTGATTGGGTTAGTTTCAGCAGCTGTGACTGAAGCATCAGCAGTGATTGGGTTAGTTGAGTCAGCAGCTGTGACTGAAGCATCAGCAGTGATTGGGTTAGTTGAGCCGAGAGTCAGCAGCTGTGACTGAAGCATCAGCAGTGATTGGGTTAGTTGAGCCGAGAGTCAGCAGCTGTGACTGAAGCATCAGCAGTGATTGGGTTAGTTGAGCCGAGAGTCAGCAGCTGTGACTGAAGCATCAGCAGTGATTGGGTTAGTTTCAGCAGCTGTGACTGAAGCATCAGCAGTGATTGGGTTAGTTGAGTCAGCAGCTGTGACTGAAGCATCAGCAGTGATTGGGTTAGTTTCAGCAGCTGTGACTGAAGCATCAGCAGTGATTGGGTTAGTTGAGTCAGCAGCTGTGACTGAAGCATCAGCAGTGATTGGGTTAGTTGAGCCGAGTCAGCAGCTGTGACTGAAGCATCAGCAGTGATTGGGTTAGTTGAGTCAGCAGCTGTGACTGAAGCATCAGCAGTGATTGGGTCAGTTGATCCGACTTCTGCTTCTTGAGTTTCTGCTGGAGCCAGATGTTCAAAATTTCGTGATGTATGTTTTTACGTCGAATGGGCTAACAAAAAAATTGGCGAAACAAATTGAAAAATCGATGGTGTCAATGGGTGGGGTTGAACTCGTGACTTCAAGACAAATAGCTTATTTTGCTATGTAAAATTCTGTGATTTCTCATCAGCTCCCCGCTTTACCCACTGTGCAAACACGCCTAAAAAGCTAAAGGAAACATTTTAAAGGAAACATAAGCCGTATGCGTTTATCGTTTTGCAAAATCGTGTTAGCTAAAAAATTTAATTTCAAAAAATTTTGCGTTCATAATTTGATTCCGCGTTAATAAGAAGTTTTTTCCAGTGAACCCTAATTGCCAGCCGCCAAATATTAACGCCTACACAACTCATGCCAAACTCATGCTAGTGAATAGTAAAAGTGTTGAGCAAGAATATTAGTAGAAATAGTTGCTTTTTTGTTTGTTGAAATTTCAATGTGTTCTAAAAAAATATTTTTTTTTGCCATTTTGGTACTAGTTCATTTCCTAACATCTCGAAAAGTTGGCGCACCCTATACAGTATATTTTGACGCCATAATGTACTAAAAATTTTCTTTATTTAACTGCGATAGTAAATCAATACAAATCAGTACAAAAAAACAAAAGCAACAAATACAAATATATTTAAAAAAACAACAGACTATTAATACACTTTTGAACAAAAAAATTGTTGCAAATTCACACAAACAACAAAATCTATATCAAATCACTTTTAACATTTTCACCGTAAAAAATACATTTTACTCAAAATAAATATGTTTTTAAAGCACCGGTTGGAAGTATAAGAAAACACAGTCATTAATAAAATTGGTACAGTCAAGTCTCATTAACTCGGCAATTCAAAATTTTTGTTACCTTGCTAAATTCGAGTCTTTTTAGACCAATTTTGAATTTTGTTTGGCTACTCCTTGTAGCAACTGGAGAATGAAAAAATAGCAAAAGAAAATTCGGCTGAAAAAACTTTCATACCAGCGGAGGAACTAAATTATGTAGGTGCCGTGTTATTGAGACTAGACTGTATCAATGAAACAACACAGGCTGGTCGTAAAAATGTGCAAATTCATACTTACCTTTAGATCTATGACCATTAATTGATACATCAGTTTTGTTATTTTTTGTTTAGTTTCGAAAAATACTGGTCTCGACGGAATTATACTGTGTTGAGATTTTTTTAATGTTATTAGGAGAAAAATCAATGAAAAAATTTTTAGGACACAAAATTGTAGGTATTTTAACATCATTTTTGACTAACCCCGTTTTAATCTTAAAAAATAATAATTAATTGTTTCGTGACAAATGCCTTAAGACTCTTTGACTGCGTTTTTCTGTTCTAGAGGCATTTGTTTGATCTTCTCTATTGTTCTCCTCCATTGTGCTTGGAGCTACGGAAGCAGGCAAATTGTCCACTTTTGTTAAATGGGACAAAGAACTGGAAGACTGAGTATTTTCTTCTGCTGGAGATGGAGTGGTTGAAACATCTTGTTCGTCTTGCCACTCTTCCAATAGCTCATCAAGCAGCTCAAATTGAGTTGGTGTAAATGATTTGGAGGTGTCTTTCATCAATTTTTGGCAACTGGCATACTCCTCATATGCATCCTGAAAATAAAAAAATTAGTTTTCATATTTTTTTAAAAAGATTCTTTTGTGCTTTGTACTTTTTATTATAGATGCTTAAATTTTTGTTTGATAAAAATTGATGAAGCAGTTAAGCGTAAACAAAAATAGGTATTTATAGTTTTTTTCTTTACGAAAAATACAGCTCTTTCCTGTTTGTTGGTTTCAATATCCTCTCAAAAGAAATCTATAAATACTTTTCTATTTTAATGCCAATCACCTAATTAAAAACTAAAAATTTATAAATTTTAAGATTTCTTGACTAATTTCCTTATTTTAAACTATTGTATAAGACTTTGAAAACAAAAGATCACACTCCCATTTTTGGTTTTGTTGCCATTTAAATACAATCGTGTCAATAGACTCTGACAAATGAGCTCATTCATGAACTCATGTCGGCATCAGAAATAGGTGCTTAATTAGCTTCTATAAACTTAGATTTCCAAGTTTTCATACGTAACTGACCAGAAAAGACATAAATAAATTGTTTTTTTAATCAATCAATTTTCTTATAGCTTACTAAAAAAAACTCGAGACCTTGTTTTAGAAATACCGATATTTGAGCTTTTGTACCCAAATAAAAAACTTGTGCTTGAGAAGTTGTTTTATTACATTTTATGGAAGGACAATTTTATAATAAAAAAGTTTAAGCTGAGCAATTTTTTTTTCATTAATTTCATTTGAAAAGAATTAAGCACTTGTAATTGAATAAACACCCCATAGATTGATTCTTGGTATTCAATGTATTTTGTTATTAAAAAAAAAGCTAAAGCAGTGTAAATGAGTTTTTGAAATTAAACAAATCCACTTTAATCTACTTTTTATAATTAAAGTATTTTTCGGATTAGTCTATTTGATTGATCTTAAAATTAGTTTTCTCATAGTTAACTTAATTACTCCCACACTGTAAGAATAATAGATGTCTAAGGTTCGCTAAGTAAGTCATTAAATGTTTTTACAAACTGCAGAATTATGTAAAAATTTCTTAAGTGCCGAATCATACAAAAAAGTAGTCAAAACCTTTAAACACATGTTATTTATCACAGCTACCTTAAAATAATTTTTTGTATGAGTTATTGTATATTTTAGATTTGATTTCTAAAGTAGGGCCTAATACCGTATATTCTTCATTAAGCGCACATGGGCACTTATTTTTTAACCTCTCTGAAGACGTGGGCGCTTATTAGAGAGTGGGCTCTTATTTTTTAACTCTTAAATTTTTCGAAATATTGCTCAAATGTTCAGCAGTTGTGTTTCGTGTAAAACGTTATCTTTGTAATTTTTGCAGCCAATTTTCTATTTTAGGATGTTCTCTAACAAAAATTCGCGTCAAAAAGCTTCAACTTTCTTGGAGGATCTGGCAAATGTGTCTCGTCTGCATTTTGTCTCAAACGTCGTCGACGATTCAGAGCAAGTGGCTAAGATGAACTCGCTTCGTGAACCTACTGAGAATTGAGATCACCAATCAGCAATCAAAGCAGAGGAAGAGGCAGTGGTGCATCTAGTGGTCACCGAGAAGTCTGTTTGCTTTGTTTCACAGCTTCGTGCTGATATATTCGTGAATTTTTAAGGTCGCAATTTCTAAAGAAGAAGATGAAATTTCAAAAATTAAAATTTTTTTAAAGATTGTTTTAAGATTTGGAATAGGAGCAAACCTATTAAAGTTCATGCTTTGAAATATGATTCATATGTTTTAGTTCCTTTTTTGACAATATGCATGCATATAAAAATGTGTGCACAACTTATTGCTTAACCTTACCCACTAGAAGGTCTCTGGAAATAGCTGAACAAACAGAAAAAGGCAAACACATCACCGTGTTTCGAGCATTTGAAAACATGCCAAAATTTTTGTGTATTCAATTTCGTGCGTGGCATAATTTTTTTTTAAATAATTTATTTTGTAAATGGCATATTTCACTGGCACATATTTCTATTTTGAATTATAAAAAGCCAATTCAGTAAAAAAAAATTCAGTAATATGGTTCACTTTCGACTTACAAGTGAATCTTCAAAGGAAAGACCTACATGGAAATGATTTTTGGCTATTTGTTATCTAAGAAAAATAAGCTTGGGGGACCAAGGCATCCAAAAATAACATTTTGTGGTCAATCCCAGGGTAGCTATTGGGATATTTTTCGTGTTCAGCGCATCGCAAAACACGGAAAAATGCTAAAGTAAATAAAAATGTGAAAAATTTATATTTTACAGTTCCCTTGTTAAAAGTTAACCACGATACCAGGATAACTTGCAAATTATGACCGTGACCTGCTTTTGAAGGGTCCTTATTTCAGATACTTTTGATAGGGATTTGTTAGAAAACTGTTCATATTATAACTTGTTCATTTAAAAATAATAAAACTTTTTCCTTTTTCTTTAAAGCAGTTGTCAGCTAAATTTTTGTATTTCAAATTAAGTTGAGAAATTGAGAATTTCTTCACAACAATTTTTTCCATATTGTCTTTGGAGACTTTGACTTTAGTCTGGATTGGACAGATGTTTCACATTGTTAAGGGTGTCATAGTAATGAGCTTTTGACTTCACTACCTAAGGCTCTTTAAAAATGAAGAAATCTTATTTTCAACCTTTGAACAAAACAAAAAATTACCTTAATCAAAGCATGAAGTTTGGCAATTGTGTGAACATATCGTGAGGTGCACGTGTACATTCCTCTTGTTAAATATTCCTTAAAGAGATTAGGCATTGGGCTACTATCTTCTGCCAAAAAGCCTTCTTTTGGTTGTGTCCTTAGAGAGGGGGACAGTTCAAGGTCTTGATTGAAGTCAGGAACAGCTTGCTTGTGTTGTGTGGGCTTATTGCTGCTGTTTTCTAGCATTTCTTGAAAACTTTCGAATTGCTCCATATCCTGTCCGCCGGATACTAGCAAAGGCAACAAAAGGAACAGCATTATCACAGGTAAAGACCGTAGATCGGTGAACATATATTGCCTGTTCCGCCTAGTTAAATATTGAGCACTGCCGGCAATAACACTTTTGGAGCAATTCAATAAAGAGGATGCAAATAACAGAAAATCGCTGTGTTCTCTCATATTTTCTGGGAGGCGAATTAATTGCTGATTAAGTTGGTACCGAGCAAGCAAATATGTCCTTTGATTGTTGAAGCTTTTAAAAAATACCAGTAGAAAAAAATTAGTCAACTAAAAGTTTTGTTGCAATCTAGAAAAAGGCTTATTTATAATATATATGAAAAGTCAGGGGATTAAAAGTGGGCGTATTAAAAAGTAGCTGATCTTTTTGAAATGACTAGTCCAAGAAGCATTGATGCACCCCCACGGCGTATTTCCGGAAAGGCTTGACGTTTATGCGTATTTTAATGACATAAAGATAGAAATCTACGTATTGAACGCTCCCCTGACGACTTTCTGCCAAATGCCCTTGGCTAATTAGGAAGCCATAGTTGCGAGTGCGTGAGGTACTCTGGTATTAAAAAACAATAAATGTCGCTAGGGAATTTCGAAAAACGTTGAGCTAATTCTAGAATATGCTACGAACGCCATAACAAAAATGAGCTAACAAAAAATTTAAAAATAACCTAGGGATTATGGCTAAATTTTAACAAAAAACCTGAAAACACAAGAGGTTTACAAGTAGAGACAGAAAGAGGCCTTCGGGCGGGATTTCGGGACAAGATTTTTGGCGAAAAAAAAATCGGGATTGTCATTCAAAAATTTCGGGATCCCGACGAAATTTCGGGGTTTTTTCCTAATACTATCTTTTATTGACAACATTATGTACAAACAACAACAACGGAACAATTATAATAATTTTAGTAAGAGTTATTGATCTGTGGCAACGCCTTGTTCAGAAATATGAGTATTTCGGCTTTTCCTGGCTGTAGTAGTAAAGCGCTGTTTTGTGTCTGTGGTCTGTCAAAAAAAAATTTGGGGTATTCCGTCAATCAGATCAAAAATCTGTCAATGCCATTCGACTCAGCGTGGTCGACTTACTCAGTAAAAAAATTATCAAAAGTTGGGGTCGTCCGACTCATAAAAAGTAACAGCCTCTTAAAAGTTGCCAAAAACCACAGAGAGAAAAAGACATTCTAGGGTGAATTTTGGGTTGCCTTGGGGACCAAGGCATTCTAGGGTGAATTTTGGGTTGCCTTGGGGGACCAAGGCATTCTAGGGTGAATTTTGGGTTGCCTTGGGGACCAAGACATTCTAGGGTGAATTTTGGGTTGCCTTGGGGACCAAGACATTCTAGGGTGAATTTTGGGTTGCCTTGGGGGACCAAGACATTCTAGGGTGAATTTTGGGTTGCCTTGGGGACCAAGACATTCTAGGGTGAATTTTGGGTTGCCTTGGGGGACCAAGGCATTCTAGGGTGAATTTTGGGTTGCCTTGGGGGACCAAGGCATTCTAGGGTGAATTTTGGGTTGCCTTGGGGGACCAAGGCATTCTAGGGTGAATTTTGGGTTGCCTTGGGGGACCAAGACATTCTAGGGTGAATTTTGGGTTGCCTTGGGGGACCAAGACATTCTAGGTGAATTTTGGGTTGCCTTGGGGGACCAAGACATTCTAGGGTGAATTTTGGGTTGCCTTGGGGACCAAGACATTCTAGGGTGAATTTTGGGTTGCCTTGGGGACCAAGACATTCTAGGTGAATTTTGGGTTGCTTGGGGACCAAGACATTCTAGGGTGATTTTGGGTTGCCTTGGGGGACCAAGACATTCTAGGGTGAATTTTGGGTTGCCTTGGGGACCAAGACATTCTAGGGTGAATTTTGGGTTGCCTTGGGGACCAAGACATTCTAGGGTGAATTTTGGGTTGCCTTGGGGGACCAAGACATTCTAGGGTGAATTTTGGGTTGCCTTGGGGGACCAAGACATTCTAGGGTGAATTTTGGGTTGCCTTGGGGACCAAGACATTCTAGGGTGAATTTTGGTTGCCTTGGGGACCAAGACATTCTAGGGTGAATTTTGGGTTGCCTTGGGGACCAAGACATTCTAGGTGAATTTTGGTTGCCTTGGGGGACCAAGACATTCTAGGGTGAATTTTGGGTTGCCTTGGGGGACCAAGACATTCTAGGGTGAATTTTGGGTTGCCTTGGGGACCAAGACATTCTAGGGTGAATTTTGGGTTGCCTTGGGGACCAAGACATTCTAGGGTGAATTTTGGGTTGCCTTGGGGGACCAAGACATTCTAGGGTGAATTTTGGGTTGCCAGGGGACCAAGACATTCTAGGGGAATTTTGGGTTGCCTTGGGGACCAAGACATTCTAGGGTGAATTTTGGGTTGCCTTGGGGGACCAAGACATTCTAGGGTGAATTTTGGGTTGCCTTGGGGACCAAGACATTCTAGGGTGAATTTTGGGTTGCCTTGGGGGACCAAGACATTCTAGGGTGAATTTTGGGTTGCCTTGGGGGACCAAGACATTCTAGGGTGAATTTTGGGTTGCCTTGGGGACCAAGACATTCTAGGGTGAATTTTGGGTTGCCTTGGGGACCAAGACATTCTAGGGTGAATTTTGGGTTGCCTTGGGGGACCAAGACATTCTAGGGTGATTTGGGTTGCCTTGAGGGACCAAGGCATGGTACAGACTCAAATCCTGGTGGTAGCATGTATGGTTATTTTGACCTTGCGTGTAGCACTATCGACACCAGCTTATATGCCGCATCGCGGCATTTCCAAATTCCAGTGTAAATACTATATATGCAGCTCAATCACAGCAAAAACGTTATGGCAAAAAAATTTAAGAGAAAAAACATGAAGAACTAAAATGCGAGAAACGATCACTTTTTTCGCTTCGTATTCAACGATTTCGGGATCGATATCGGGATTCTGCGAAATGACCGGGCGGGATTTCGGGACGGGATTTTGGCTCACAATCTGCTCAGGCGGATCGGGATCCCGACGGAATCCATCCCGTTTCTGTCTCTATTTACAATGGAATAATTTTTTGGCGGGGCACTCCTTTGAGTAATATTTTGAAAAAGTGGTTACAGTCAAACCTCAATTAAACGACACTCAGGGGACCGGCAAAAAAGTGTCGTTAAATCGAGGATCATTAAGTCAAAAATCAAGTTAATTGTCGTTAAATCGAGTTTTTTTCATAAATATTCTAGTAATTCACGAACAAATTAAGAATTTATTCAAACACATAACAAAATCAATGAGGGCAGTCACTCAACAACGGCACTCTTTTTGATTAGCTCTAGGGTATTGTCATAGTGAAATGTTCTTACACTGGAATAGTCGCTATAGTCAGTATCGGTTAACCAATTACCTTATCAGTGTATATCGAGCTCTTTTTCCAAGGCCAGAGAATTATCAATGGGACTGGAAATGTGTCGTTAAATCGAGTTTGTCGTTAAATCGAGAGTCGACTGTATTTTAAAGGTAAGGCTAAACTTGTATTCAGAGTTGTAATCAGAGTTAATATACCGTATTCCTTCTAATAAAACCGCCCCTCAAATGAACCCACCTTCTCAACTTTGAGGGTCTGTATCTCAGGACAGAGTAAATATTTGCAAAGCTGTTTTTGCGTTTTTATTTCCCAAGCTCTACCGATTGCAGTTTCTGGATTCTGGTTAAACACACGTTAATCTCAAATTGACTATAATAAACCACCCTCCAGAGAGGGTTAAAATAAACCCACCGGTGGGCCTATTAGAGAAATCGACCAGCACTAAATGTGTTTGCTGAAAAGTGCTTTTTTGAGTTTCAGAGAGGAAAGTTGAATAGTGCTAGATATCTAAACAATTTTCAAAGTGATAATACCACTAGCCCTGCGATTCTAGTTTCTAACGACGTATCATTTGTTAAAATATCTCTGCAAAATCTAGTACAAAACGTTGAAGTATGAAGTGAGTTGGAAAAATAGGAGCACTTGCACCCCGCACCCCCACTCGATTGCAACCCACGGGGTACAATCGAGTTGGGGGTTGTGAGTATAATTTTAAATGAAAAATAATTTGATTCATACCTTACCTTTTTGCTATATTTTGCGAAGATGTTGCAACAAATGATACGCCATTAGAAACTAGAATCGCAGGGTCACCTGATGGTATTATCACTTTAAGAAAAATTGTTTGGATATTTACCTCTTTGACTAAAAGAAAAAAAGAAGGCACTTTTCATCAAAAAGAAGGCACTTTGATGAATTTGCATCCTTTGATGACTGGAATTGGACCCTGTATACTTACGGTAGCTTACTGATGACTTGAAATTTATTTTTAATTTATGCTCGCAATTTCACATAAAATACATTTTCAGGCATTACTAAAAAACTATAACTAAATCTAGCAAATTTAACCAATAGAATAATTTTTAATACATATTATTCTCTCTAAATATAGAACTTCAGAATGATTTTGCAAATTTTTAAAAACTTTAGGATCCATGCCTTATTTTGGAAAAGATCTTCAAAAAGTTTAAAATTTTTCAACTTTGGCTTAACAGCTGCAATGAGATTTTCAGTATAACTTTTGAAAGAAGCCAAATGTCTTAAAAACAAACACCTTAATACCAAGTTCCGACCAAAAGTTTAGCACTAAACTATATCCCAGAAATTTAAGCCAAAACAAACACATATTAAAAGACAGCAAATAAAATTTTTAGTGATAGTTAAAAGAAAAGACAAAATATCGTCATTCCCTTTTTGCATAATTAGAAGCAGCTCAGACTGCTTGAGAGGTCACAACCCCCACAGCATTGTTATTGTGATTAGTACTACTTGTTATTTACGTCTCATTAATCATTTCCAGCCGGACTGGCACATATATACACATAAATAAGGTGGGACTAAGAGAAACACAAAGCAATGGTCACGAAGACTGCTAATTAACAAAAGGTTACGTGGAAGTGCATCTAAAGCACAAGCCTTCTTTGGTCTTCTCTTTGAGGTTAAGAACAAAAATGTCTTGTTTTCAAGGATTAAATTTGAATAATAAATTAGGCATTAGTGCCGTCGATCCCTTCTCCTCTATTTTGTTAATTTTTATTACTAAATCAAGAAATCTTTTTCCAATTTAAGGGGCATGCCCGTCGCCAATAAGGATATTTTGCTTCACACCGTTTTCGACTTTTATGATCTTTTAATAATGAAAAAATCGGGGT
>JAMRYI010000990.1:0-53528 GCA_029231635.1 Ditylenchus weischeri | reverse complement strand
TGACTGAAGCATCAGCAGTGATTGGGTTAGTTGAGCCGAGAGTCAGCAGGCTGTGACTGAAAGCATCAGCAGTGATTGGGTTAGTTGAGCCGAGAGTCAGCAGCTGTGACTGAAGCATCAGCAGTGATTGGGTTAGTTGAGCCGAGAGTCAGCAGCTGTGACTGAAGCATCAGCAGTGATTGGGTTAGTTGAGCCGAGAGTCAGCAGCTGTGACTGAAGCATCAGCAGTGATTGGGTTAGTTGAGCCGAGAGTCAGCAGCTGTGACTGAAGCATCAGCAGTGATTGGGTTAGTTGAGCCGAGAGTCAGCAGCTGTGACTGAAGCATCAGCAGTGATTGGGTTAGTTGAGCCGAGTCAGCAGCTGTGACTGAAGCATCAGCAGTGATTGGGTTAGTTGAGCCGAGAGTCAGCAGCTGTGACTGAAGCATCAGCAGTGATTGGGTTAGTTGAGCCGAGGTCAGCAGCTGTGACTGAAGCATCAGCAGTGATTGGGTTAGTTGAGCCGAGAGTCAGCAGCTGTGACTGAAGCATCAGCAGTGATTGGGTTAGTTGAGCCGAGAGTCAGCAGCTGTGACTGAAGCATCAGCAGTGATTGGGTTAGTTGAGCCGAGAGTCAGCAGCTGTGACTGAAGCATCAGCAGTGATTGGGTTAGTTGAGCCGAGAGTCAGCAGCTGTGACTGAAGCATCAGCAGTGATTGGGTTAGTTGAGCCGCGAGTCAGCAGCTGTGACTGAAGCATCAGCAGTGATTGGGTTAGTTGAGCCGAGAGTCAGCAGCTGTGACTGAAGCATCAGCAGTGATTGGGTTAGTTGAGCCGCGAGTCAGCAGCTGTGACTGAAGCATCAGCAGTGATTGGGTTAGTTGAGCCGAGTCAGCAGCTGTGACTGAAGCATCAGCAGTGATTGGGTTAGTTGAGCCGCGCGTCAGCAGCTGTGACTGAAGCATCAGCAGTGATTGGGTTAGTTGAGCCGCGCGTCAGCTGTGACTGAAGCATCAGCAGTGATTGGGTTAGTTGAGCCGAGCGTCAGCGTGCTGATGATCAGCAGTGATTGGGTTAGTTGAGCCGCGCGTCAGCAGCTGTGACTGAA
This sequence comes from Ditylenchus weischeri, assembly GCA_029231635.1. NCBI lineage: Eukaryota > Metazoa > Nematoda > Chromadorea > Rhabditida > Anguinidae > Ditylenchus > Ditylenchus weischeri. The sequence continues at coordinate 52,440 of JAMRYI010000990.1, read as the reverse complement.
GCATCAGCAGTGATTGGGTTAGTTGAGCCGAGTCAGCAGCTGTGACTGAAGCATCAGCAGTGATTGGGTTAGTTGAGCCGAGCGTCAGCAGCTGTGACTGAAGCATCAGCAGTGATTGGGTCAGTTGATCCGACTTCTGCTTCTTGAGTTTCTGCTGGAGCCAGATGTTCAAAATTTCGTGATGTATGTTTTTACGTCGAATGGGCTAACAAAAAAATTGGCGAAACAAATTGAAAAATCGATGGTGTCAATGGGTGGGGTTGAACTCGTGACTTCAAGACAAATAGCTTATTTTGCTATGTAAAATTCTGTGATTTCTCATCAGCTCCCCGCTTTACCCACTGTGCAAACACGCCTAAAAAGCTAAAGGAAACATTTTAAAGGAAACATAAGCCGTATGCGTTTATCGTTTTGCAAAATCGTGTTAGCTAAAAAATTTAATTTCAAAAAATTTTGCGTTCATAATTTGATTCCGCGTTAATAAGAAGTTTTTTCCAGTGAACCCTAATTGCCAGCCGCCAAATATTAACGCCTACACAACTCATGCCAAACTCATGCTAGTGAATAGTAAAAGTGTTGAGCAAGAATATTAGTAGAAATAGTTGCTTTTTTGTTTGTTGAAATTTCAATGTGTTCTAAAAAATTTTTTGCCATTTTGGTACTAGTTCATTTCCTAACATCTCGAAAAGTTGGCGCACCCTACAGTATATTTTGACGCCATAATGTACTAAAAATTTTCTTTATTTAACTGCGATAGTAAATCAATACAAATCAGTACAAAAAAACAAAAGCAACAAATACAAATATATTTAAAAAAAAAACAACAGACTATTAATACACTTTTGAACAAAAAAATTGTTGCAAATTCACACAAACAACAAAATCTATATCAAATCACTTTTAACATTTTCACCGTAAAAAATACATTTTACTCAAAATAAATATGTTTTTAAAGCACCGGTTGGAAGTATAAGAAAACACAGTCATTAATAAAATTGGTACAGTCAAGTCTCATTAACTCGGCAATTCAAAATTTTTGTTACCTTGCTAAATTCGAGTCTTTTAGACCAATTTTGAATTTTGTTTGGCTACTTCTTGTAGCAACTGGAGAATGAAAAAATAGCAAAAGAAAATTCGGCTGAAAAAGCTTTCATACCAGCGGAGGAACTAAATTATGTAGGTGCCGTGTTATTGAGACTAGACTGTATCAATGAAACAACACAGGCTGGTCGTAAAAATGTGCAAATTCATACTTACCTTTAGATCTATGACCATTAATTGATACATCAGTTTTGTTATTTTTTGTTTAGTTTCGAAAAATACTGGTCTCGACGGAATTATACTGTGTTGAGATTTTTTTAATGTTATTAGGAGAAATGAAAAAATTTTTAGGACACAAAATTGTAGGTATTTTAACATCATTTTTGACTAACCCCGTTTTAATCTTAAAAAATAATAATTAATTGTTTCGTGACAAATGCCTTAAGACTCTTTGACTGCGTTTTTCTGTTCTAGAGGCATTTGTTTGATCTTCTCTATTGTTCTCCTCCATTGAGCTTGGAGCTACGGAAGCAGGCAAATTGTCCACTTTTGTTAAATGGGACAAAGAACTGGAAGACTGAGTATTTTCTTCTGCTGGAGATGGAGTGGTTGAAACATCTTGTTCGTCTTGCCACTCTTCCAATAGCTCATCAAGCAGCTCAAATTGAGTTGGTGTAAATGATTTGGAGGTGTCTTTCATCAATTTTTGGCAACTGGCATACTCCTCATATGCATCCTGAAAATAAAAAAATTAGTTTTCATATTTTTTTAAAAAGATTCTTTTGTGCTTTGTACTTTTTATTATAGATGCTTAAATTTTTGTTTGATAAAAATTGATGAAGCAGTTAAGCGTAAACAAAAATAGGTATTTATAGTTTTTCTTTACGAAAATACAGCTCTTTCCTGTTTGTTGGTTTCAATATCCTCAAAAGAAATCTATAAATACTTTTCTATTTTAATGCCAATCACCTAATTAAAAACTAAAAATTTATAAATTTTAAGATTTCTTGACTAATTTCCTTATTTTAAACTATTGTATAAGACTTTGAAAACAAAAGATCACACTCCCATTTTTGGTTTTGTTGCCATTTAAATACAATCGTGTCAATAGACTCTGACAAATGAGCTCATTCATGAACTCATGTCGGCATCAGAAATAGGTGCTTAATTAGCTTCTATAAACTTAGATTTCCAAGTTTTCATACGTAACTGACCAGAAAAGACATAAATAAATTGTTTTTTTAATCAATCAATTTTCTTATAGCTTACTAAAAAAAACTCGAGACCTTGTTTTAGAAATACCGATATTTGAGCTTTTGTACCCAAATAAAAAACTTGTGCTTGAGAAGTTGTTTTATTACATTTTATGGAAGGACAATTTTATAATAAAAAAGTTTAAGCTGAGCAATTTTTTTTTCATTAATTTCATTTGAAAAGAATTAAGCACTTGTAATTGAATAAACACCCCATAGATTGATTCTTGGTATTCAATGTATTTTGTTATTAAAAAAAAAGCTAAAGCAGTGTAAATGAGTTTTTGAAATTAAACAAATCCACTTTAATCTACTTTTTATAATTAAAGTATTTTTCGGATTAGTCTATTTGATTGATCTTAAAATTAGTTTTCTCATAGTTAACTTAATTACTCCCACACTGTAAGAATAATAGATGTCTAAGGTTCGCTAAGTAAGTCATTAAATGTTTTTACAAACTGCAGAATTATGTAAAAATTTCTTAAGTGCCGAATCATACAAAAAAGTAGTCAAAACCTTTAAACACATGTTATTTATCACAGCTACCTTAAAATAATTTTTTGTATGAGTTATTGTATATTTTAGATTTGATTTCTAAAGTAGGGCCTAATACCGTATATTCTTCATTAAGCGCACATGGGCACTTATTTTTTAACCTCTCTGAAGACGTGGGCGCTTATTAGAGAGTGGGCTCTTATTTTTTAACTCTTAAATTTTTCGAAATATTGCTCAAATGTTCAGCAGTTGTGTTTCGTGTAAAACGTTATCTTTGTAATTTTTGCAGCCAATTTTCTATTTTAGGATGTTCTCTAACAAAAATTCGCGTCAAAAAGCTTCAACTTTCTTGGAGGATCTGGCAAATGTGTCTCGTCTGCATTTTGTCTCAAACGTCGTCGACGATTCAGAGCAAGTGGCTAAGATGAACTCGCTTCGTGAACCTACTGAGAATTGAGATCACCAATCAGCAATCAAAGCAGAGGAAGAGGCAGTGGTGCATCTAGTGGTCACCGAGAAGTCTGTTTGCTTTGTTTCACAGCTTCGTGCTGATATATTCGTGAATTTTAAGGTCGCAATTTCTAAAGAAGAAGATGAAATTTCAAAAATTAAAATTTTTTTAAAGATTGTTTTAAGATTTGGAATAGGAGCAAACCTATTAAAGTTCATGCTTTGAAATATGATTCATATGTTTTAGTTCCTTTTTTGACAATATGCATGCATATAAAAATGTGTGCACAACTTATTGCTTAACCTTACCCACTAGAAGGTCTCTGGAAATAGCTGAACAAACAGAAAAAGGCAAACACATCACCGTGTTTCGAGCATTTGAAAACATGCCAAAATTTTTGTGTATTCAATTTCGTGCGTGGCATAATTTTTTTTTAAATAATTTATTTTGTAAATGGCATATTTCACTGGCACATATTTCTATTTTGAATTATAAAAAGCCAATTCAGTAAAAAAAAATTCAGTAATATGGTTCACTTTCGACTTACAAGTGAATCTTCAAAGGAAAGACCTACATGGAAATGATTTTTGGCTATTTGTTATCTAAGAAAAATAAGCTTGGGGACCAAGGCATCCAAAAATAACATTTTGTGGTCAATCCCAGGGTAGCTATTGGGATATTTTTCGTGTTCAGCGCATCGCAAAACACGGAAAAATGCTAAAGTAAATAAAAATGTGAAAAATTTATATTTTACAGTTCCCTTGTTAAAAGTTAACCACGATACCAGGATAACTTGCAAATTATGACCGTGACCTGCTTTTGAAGGGTCCTTATTTCAGATACTTTTGATAGGGATTTGTTAGAAAACTGTTCATATTATAACTTGTTCATTTAAAAATAATAAAACTTTTTCCTTTTTCTTTAAAGCAGTTGTCAGCTAAATTTTTGTATTTCAAATTAAGTTGAGAAATTGAGAATTTCTTCACAACAATTTTTTTCCATATTGTCTTTGGAGACTTTGACTTTAGTCTGGATTGGACAGATGTTTCACATTGTTAAGGGTGTCATAGTAATGAGCTTTTGACTTCACTACCTAAGGCTCTTTAAAAATGAAGAAATCTTATTTTCAACCTTTGAACAAAACAAAAAATTACCTTAATCAAAGCATGAAGTTTGGCAATTGTGTGAACATATCGTGAGGTGCACGTGTACATTCCTCTTGTTAAATATTCCTTAAAGAGATTAGGCATTGGGCTACTATCTTCTGCCAAAAAGCCTTCTTTTGGTTGTGTCCTTAGAGAGGGGGACAGTTCAAGGTCTTGATTGAAGTCAGGAACAGCTTGCTTGTGTTGTGTGGGCTTATTGCTGCTGTTTTCTAGCATTTCTTGAAAACTTTCGAATTGCTCCATATCCTGTCCGCCGGATACTAGCAAAGGCAACAAAAGGAACAGCATTATCACAGGTAAAGACCGTAGATCGGTGAACATATATTGCCTGTTCCGCCTAGTTAAATATTGAGCACTGCCGGCAATAACACTTTTGGAGCAATTCAATAAAGAGGATGCAAATAACAGAAAATCGCTGTGTTCTCTCATATTTTCTGGGAGGCGAATTAATTGCTGATTAAGTTGGTACCGAGCAAGCAAATATGTCCTTTGATTGTTGAAGCTTTTAAAAAATACCAGTAGAAAAAAATTAGTCAACTAAAAGTTTTGTTGCAATCTAGAAAAAGGCTTATTTATAATATATATGAAAAGTCAGGGGATTAAAAGTGGGCGTATTAAAAAGTAGCTGATCTTTTTGAAATGACTAGTCCAAGAAGCATTGATGCACCCCCACGGCGTATTTCCGGAAAGGCTTGACGTTTATGCGTATTTTAATGACATAAAGATAGAAATCTACGTATTGAACGCTCCCCTGACGACTTTCTGCCAAATGCCCTTGGCTAATTAGGAAGCCATAGTTGCGAGTGCGTGAGGTACTCTGGTATTAAAAACAATAAATGTCGCTAGGAATTTCGAAAAACGTTGAGCTAATTCTAGAATATGCTACGAACGCCATAACAAAAATGAGCTAACAAAAAATTTAAAAATAACCTAGGGATTATGGCTAAATTTTAACAAAAAACCTGAAAACACAAGAGGTTTACAAGTAGAGACAGAAAGAGGCCTTCGGGCGGGATTTCGGGACAAGATTTTTGGCGAAAAAAAAATCGGGATTGTCATTCAAAAATTTCGGGATCCCGACGAAATTTCGGGGTTTTTTCCTAATACTATCTTTTATTGACAACATTATGTACAAACAACAACAACGGAACAATTATAATAATTTTAGTAAGAGTTATTGATCTGTGGCAACGCCTTGTTCAGAAATATGAGTATTTCGGCTTTTCCTGGCTGTAGTAGTAAAGCGCTGTTTTGTGTCTGTGGTCTGTCACAAAAAAAAATTTGGGGTATTCCGTCAATCAGATCAAAAATCTGTCAATGCCATTCGACTCAGCGTGGTCGACTTACTCAGTAAAAAAATTATCAAAAGTTGGGGTCGTCCGACTCATAAAAAGTAACAGCCTCTTAAAAGTTGCCAAAAACCACAGAGAGAAAAAGACATTCTAGGGTGAATTTTGGGTTGCCTTGGGGGACCAAGACATTCTAGGGTGAATTTTGGGTTGCCTTGGGGGACCAAGGCATTCTAGGGTGAATTTTGGGTTGCCTTGGGGACCAAGACATTCTAGGGTGAATTTTGGGTTGCCTTGGGGACCAAGACATTCTAGGGTGAATTTTGGGTTGCCTTGGGGGACCAAGACATTCTAGGGTGAATTTTGGGTTGCCTTGGGGACCAAGACATTCTAGGGTGAATTTTGGGTTGCCTTGGGGACCAAGACATTCTAGGGTGAATTTTGGGTTGCCTTGGGGACCAAGACATTCTAGGGTGAATTTTGGGTTGCCTTGGGGACCAAGACATTCTAGGGTGAATTTTGGGTTGCCTTGGGGACCAAGACATTCTAGGGTGAATTTTGGGTTGCCTTGGGGACCAAGACATTCTAGGGTGAATTTTGGGTTGCCTTGGGGACCAAGACATTCTAGGGTGAATTTTGGGTTGCCTTGGGGACCAAGACATTCTAGGGTGAATTTTGGGTTGCCTTGGGGACCAAGACATTCTAGGGTGAATTTTGGGTTGCCTTGGGGACCAAGACATTCTAGGGTGAATTTTGGGTTGCCTTGGGGGACCAAGACATTCTAGGGTGAATTTTGGGTTGCCTTGGGGGACCAAGACATTCTAGGGTGAATTTTGGGTTGCCTTGGGGACCAAGACATTCTAGAATGAAGGTTGCCTTGGGGACAAGACATTCTAGGGTGAATTTTGGGTTGCCTTGGGGACCAAGACATTCTAGGGTGAATTTTGGGTTGCCTTGGGGACCAAGACATTCTAGGGTGAATTTTAGGTTGCCTTGGGGACCAAGACATTCTAGGGTGAATTTTGGGTTGCCTTGGGGACCAAGACATTCTAGGGTGAATTTTGGGTTGCCTTGGGGGACCAAGACATTCTAGGGTGAATTTTGGGTTGCCTTGGGGGACCAAGACATTCTAGGGTGAATTTTGGGTTGCCTTGGGGACCAAGACATTCTAGGGTGAATTTTGGGTTGCCTTGGGGACCAAGACATTCTAGGGTGAATTTTGGGTTGCCTTGGGGACCAAGACATTCTAGGGTGAATTTTGGGTTGCCTTGGGGGACCAAGACATTCTAGGGTGAATTTTGGGTTGCCTTGGGGACCAAGACATTCTAGGGTGAATTTTGGGTTGCCTTGGGGGACCAAGACATTCTAGGGTGAATTTTGGGTTGCCTTGGGGGACCAAGACATTCTAGGGTGAATTTTGGGTTGCCTTGGGGGACCAAGACATTCTAGGGTGAATTTTGGGTTGCCTTGGGGGACCAAGGCATTCTAGGGTGAATTTTGGGTTGCCTTGGGGACCAAGACATTCTAGGGTGAATTTTGGGTTGCCTTGGGGACCAAGACATTCTAGGGTGAATTTTGGGTTGCCTTGGGGGACCAAGACATTCTAGGGTGAATTTTGGGTTGCCTTGAGGGACCAAGGCATGGTACAGGCTCAAATCCTGGTGGTAGCATGTATGGTTATTTTGACCTTGCGTGTAAGCACTATCGACACCAGCTTATATGCCGCATCGCGGCATTTCCAAATTCCAGTGTAAATACTATATATGCAGCTCAATCACAGCAAAAACGTTATGGCAAAAAAATTTAAGAGAAAAAACATGAAGAACTAAAATGCGAGAAACGATCACTTTTTTCGCTTCGTATTCAACGATTTCGGGATCGATATCGGGATTCTGCGAAATGACCGGGCGGGATTTCGGGACGGGATTTTGGCTCACAATCTGCTCGGGCGGGATCGGGATCCCGACGGAATCCCGTCCCGTTTCTGTCTCTATTTACAATGGAATAATTTTTTGGCAGGGCACTCCTTTGAGTAATATTTTGAAAAAGTGGTTACAGTCAAACCTCAATTAAACGACACTCAGGGGACCGGCAAAAAAGTGTCGTTAAATCGAGGATCATTAAGTCAAAAATCAAGTTAATTGTCGTTAAATCGAGTTTTTTTCATAAATATTCTAGTAATTCACGAACAAATTAAGAATTTATTCAAACACATAACAAAATCAATGAGGGCAGTCAACACTCAACAACGGCACTCTTTTTGATTAGCTCTAGGGTATTGTCATAGTGAAATGTTCTTACACTGGAATAGTCGCTATAGTCAGTATCGGTTAACCAATTACCTTATCAGTGTATATCGAGCTCTTTTTTCCAAGGCCAGAGAATTATCAATGGGACTGGAAAAATGTGTCGTTAAATCGAGTTTGTCGTTAAATCGAGAGTCGACTGTATTTTAAAGGTAAGGCTAAACTTGTATTCAGAGTTGTAATCAGAGTTAATATACCGTATTCCTTCTAATAAAACCGCCCCCTCAAATGAACCCACCTTCTCAACTTTGAGGGTCTGTATCTCGGGACAGAGTAAATATTTCGCAAAGCTGTTTTTTGCGTTTTTTTATTTCCCGCAAGCTCTACCGATTGCAGTTTCTGGATTCTGGTTAAACACACGTTAATCTCAAATTGACTATAATAAACCCACCCTCCAGAGAGGGGTTAAAAAATAAACCCACCGGTGGGCCTATTAGAGGAAATCGACCAGCACTAAATGTGCCTTTTTTTGCTGAAAAGTGCTTTCTTTTTTTGAGTTTCAGAGAGGAAAGTTGAATAGTGCTAGATATCTAAACAATTTTTTCAAAGTGATAATACCATCAGGTAGCCCTGCGATTCTAGTTTCTAACGACGTATCATTTGTTAAAATATCTCTGCAAAATCTAGTACAAAACGTTGAAGTATGAAGTGAGTTGGAAAAATAGGAGCACTTGCACCCCGCACCCCCCACTCGATTGCAACCCCCCCACGGGGTACAATCGAGTTGGGGGTTGTGGGGTATAATTTAGCCGAAAAATAATTTGATTCATACCTTACCTTTTTGCTATATTTTGCGAAGATGTTGCAACAAATGATACGCCATTAGAAACTAGAATCGCAGGGTCACCTGATGGTATTATCACTTTAAGAAAAATTGTTTGGATATTTACCTCTTTGAGAAAAGAAGGCACTTTGCAAAAGAAGAAGGCACTTTTAGAAAAAGAAGGCAGGTATGGGGCAGAAAGGCGGCATCCTTTGATGACTGGAATTGGACCCCTGTACTACTTACGGTAGCTTACTGATGACTTGAAATTTATTTTTAATTTATGCTCGCAATTTCACATAAAATACATTTTCAGGCATTACTAAAAAACTATAACTAAATCTAGCAAATTTAACCAATAGAATAATTTTTAATACATATTATTCTCTCTAAATATAGAACTTCAGAATGATTTTGCAAATTTTTAAAAAACTTTAGGATCCATGCCTTATTTTGGAAAAGATCTTCAAAAAAGTTTAAAAAATTTTTCAACTTTGGCTTAACAGCTGCAATGAGATTTTCAGTATAACTTTTAGAAAGAAGCCAAATGTCTTAAAAACAAACACCTTAATACCAAGTTCCGACCAAAAAGTTTAGCACTAAACTATATCCCAGAAATTTAAGCCAAAACAAACACATATTAAAAGACAGCAAATAAAATTTTTAGTGATAGTTAAAAGAAAAGACAAAATATCGTCATTCCCTTTTTGCATAATTAGAAGCAGCTCAGACTGCTTGAGAGGTCACAACCCCCACAGCATTGTTATTGTGATTAGTACTACTTGTTATTTACGTCTCATTAATCATTTCCAGCCGGACTGGCACATATATACACATAAATAAGGTGGGACTAAGAGAAACACAAAGCAATGGTCACGAAGACTGCTAATTAACAAAAGGTTACGTGGAAGTGCATCTAAAGCACAAGCCTTCTTTGGTCTTCTCTTTGAGGTTAAGAACAAAAATGTCTTGTTTTCAAGGATTAAATTTGAATAATAAATTAGGCATTAGTGCCGTCGATCCCTTCTCCTCTATTTTGTTAATTTTTATTACTAAATCAAGAAATCTTTTTCCAATTTAAGGGGCATGCCCGTCGCCAATAAGGATATTTTGCTTCACACCGTTTTCGACTTTTATGATCTTTTAATAATGAAAAAATCGGGGTAGGAAGGGGGTGTGGCTTTAGCCTGGTTAGCCTTTCCCCCTGGATACGTGTCTGGCCATATCATATAACTTTAAAAAAACCGTATACCTTTGCTATAGCGATTTTGGTAAAGATTTCCACTCAAGTTCAGTGTCCTAAGAACTAAGAACTCAGTGTGCAACTCATACTTTGCTTTGTTCCGAAAGCTGATTTTTTGGAAATTTTCACATTTTATTATTTAGTATTTTGATCCCTTTTTTAATTTTTTTATATTAGGTTGTGTTATAAGTTCGCGGGTTCTTGAAATTTTAAGGCGATAACAATGTTTTATTGGAAACAACAAATACATCTAATCTACAAAATAATTTCCTTCAAATTCTACGACTTTTTCCCATCGTTCTTGCAGACGAGAGATCCCTTTGACGTAGAATCCGGCCAGCTTGGAAGAAAAGAAGCGACCAATATCCTCCAAATTCACGCATTGTCAATTTTGGCTCAGCTTCCACCAGTGCATGAAGTTGATCATCATCGAAAAGGCTTGGTCTTCCACTACGAGGCTTGTCTTCTAAACGTCTGTCTCCTTCTTTGAATCGAGCAAACCATTTTTGACAAGCAGTCTTCTTTATCGCATCAGCGCCATAGACATCGCAGATTCTTTTGGCAGCATCAACGCCGGTTAGTCCCTCATCGAAGAGAAAAAGCATTACGTGGCGAATCTGATAAACGTTCATCTAAAAATTGAAGGGAATGGTCATACATATCATACATGTATTGCTCCAACTGATAGATTAAATGGTAAGACAAAAAGTGTAGCACAAATTTTGAATTTCAAGAACCCGCGCACTTATGACACAACCTAATACTTTAAGTCAAAAATATACAAAAAAATTTGAAAAATTTCAGCTTAAAGGATGTGTACCTGAATTTAGCCTCTTTGCCAGTCGGATTTCATTCTTAAATCTAGTCTTAAGATCGTAAGTGTTTTGAAATGATTAACAGTGAAGTGCAAATAACACAAAGATGCAATATTATAAGTGATAAACGAAAAAGAATTAAGAAATAATTAACCAAAATGATGGAGGGGAAGCGGCACTTGTGCTGTAAATTTAGAATGGCAAAACGTAATAAACAAACAAGACAATTCCCCCAAAATATGCTTCATTTTAAGCTTGAGTCAGTAATCAAATATTCTGGGTGGAGCTTGGTTGGTTTGCTACTGAACCTTTCTTATGTTCTTGTTAATAAGAATAGAAGACCGCCCTCAAAATTGTAGATTAACTTTTTTGTATTTCCTTTTTAGTTTATAGGAAATTAAGAACTAATTGACATTTAGAATAATCTTGATATTAAGTGCCTATCTAATCCGAGAAAATGTCAACCGAATGTTAGTGTTTGTGTATTAATTGAGAGACTTTGTTGTTTCTTTAGTTTAAGCTAACATTTTTAGTTTTTTTGGGTAGGTCATAACATTTGCTTTAACATGCTATATTTTCATTGCAATTTTACATAAAAGTGGAGTTTTGTAGGCGAGGAAAAAAGGTAAAATCGTTTGAAAGTTCATAATTATTTAAAAAAAATCGCGATCTATTATAAGGGAACCTTCAAAAGTGTCTTTTTGACGCTAGTGTAATATATGCAACCAAACCACCTCCGCCCCCCCAATAAAGCTTTTTTAGAGTGTCTAAAAATCATTTTTAGTAGTGATTTCAGCATAAAAAATTTAAAGCCAAATAATGACTATTCGAAAATATTTTAAATAAACTTGGTATACCATTTGAAAGAGAAGATTAAGGGCTACAAAACTAAATCTTCGAACAGATTTTTGAATGAAAATTTATTACTACTACAGTCGAGTCTCTATATTTTGGAATTCAAGGGACCGGCAAAACAGCGCACTATATGGAGTCCGCACTACAGAGAAATATATTTTGACCTAAGTTACTGTTTGCGCACTATATAGTGAGGCAGTCTACAAAATAACTTTTATTCAATCATAGCAACGACAAAGACAATCATCCAACGGTTAACATCAAAGAAACTGGTAATGTGTTTCTGTTTCAAGTTTTTCAGGCGTTCTTTGGCCAGAATGTCATCCACATTGTCGCATAGAAGTTGTACCACGGGATTAGCGTTTGAGTCGGCATAGAGATAAGAGATCCATCTTGAAGTCGGTCTTCGAGTCGAAAGCAGCGATGCGTTCACGGAGCAGAAAGCGGCGATGATGCACTTTAAGATTCTGGATGATCCCTTGGTCCATTAGCTAAAAAAGATGTATGAACCACCATAAGCAAGTAAAAACAAACCTGAGAAGCGGCAATTGTATTAGGTGGCAGGAACTGGACCGTGATGTTCTCCAGCTTGACGTTCGAATGGTCTGAGAAATTGTCCAAGACGAGCAGCACTTTGCGCACGTCCCGTTTAAGCGTCTGATCCCAGTTCTTTAGCCATTCTTCGGTCAGGTTCGCTGAAAATTATCCAATCAACTAAAACGAAAAACCACAAAAATCCGCACTATGTAGAACCGCACTATATAGAGACCCCGTTTTCCTTACTCTCTTTGCAGACCAACCATTTCGGATCCATGATCGCACTATAAGGAGGTTCGCACTATATAGGGACGCACTATATAGAAACTCGACTGTACTTAATTTCTTGGCTTTTTTGGCTGTTTTAGCTGAAAAAGGTAAAAAACAGCCAAACAAGCCAAAAAGTTAATGGACCATGAAACTTGATAAGCACAGCAATTTGCAAAATTCGAATTCGCGCGAAACCAACCTAATTTTGTCAATAATATTTTGGAATTATTTTTCCTTCGCATATTAAATTTATTCAAAATTTCGAACCACCCATTAGTTGAGCCCAACGTTGCTTGACATTGCCAGATGGGACGAGTTGGGCGACTTCCGTTGCACTACATTTATTTATCGCAGGAGTGTGTTCTATATTGACTAATGACTATAGCTCGAAAGTTAACTGCACACAAAAAAATAATTTGAAAACATTATTGTACAAATTAGGTTGGTCCTACAAAATTGAAATTTCGCAAATTGCTGTGCTTATCAAGTTTCGTGGTTCTTCAAGGGCTATTTCTCTTAATTTTTCGAATCGAAACCTTAAACTTAAACATACGTTTGGTTTAGCAAGAGTAGATCTTTTGAACAAGCCTGAATGTGATTGTTTTTGGTCAATTTTCTGCCAAGCAATCAATCGCTGAAAAGTAGACAACTGAGAAACAGCCAAAAAATAGCCTTATTTTAGCTTTTTCAGCTGTTTTGACATGCGTGCTGTACTTCAAAAATAGGTTTTTAAATAAAAAAATTTACTACTCAGTTGCTTTGGCATAACAGAAAATTTACTACAGCAGCTTGCAAAATTCGAAAGTTTAATACATATTTATAGTAAATTTCAGATATAAAAATTGTAAATAAGAAGATGCTAAATTAAATTGCAAAAACTGATTTAAAAGAGTCTTGCTCTAAATTATTAAAAAAATGATTAAATCGTCATCCTGAAACGTATAGACACAGATTAAAATTGTGTAAAATATACGAATATAAATGTCAAAGCCTTTTGCACATTTTGTGACTAATATTTATAAAGTGTAATTCTTAACTAAAGTGAGGTTCATAACTATACGAATACTTCATGTATTTGAGTTTTTTTTAACCTACCTGTAAAAACTCTATAAAACAGGTTTTTAATGCAAAATCCTTATTTTTGCTGTGCATATTTATACAAAAACTAGCTAATTTCTAACAACTAAACCAGGGATCGCAACTCAAAAAATTGAAATTCAGCACGCCAGCTTCTAAAAATCAGCACGCGGGTCGAAAAATCAGCACTAAGTGCGACGACTATACAACATCTTTGTAGAAAACAACATCTCAACGTCAATTCTTTATCCCGAATGAAAACAAAGTGAAATTTGATCAACAATACTTTCCTACTCCACCAATTTTCCTTCGCAACTCGTCATCCGACATCAGAAGCTTGAACATCTCGCCGCACTTGTAGTCCAATCCACTTGTCGTCCATCTTGTAGGCCCATGAGTCGGAAGTGTGTTGTAGTTGACCTAATGTTGAAAACGGTAGTAAAAAGAATATGCTAACTATTGAATCGCTTACCTCCACCAGTTCGCAGAACTCTTTCAACTTCTCATGGCGCTGAGTGGATCCCTTGAAATGGCTGCCGAGCTTGAAAACGATGTTCTCGATGTCGAAGGGAAGACGTTCCGCCGCTTTCTGGGCCGAATTGTGCAGGATGTGAGCCGGGCAGCCGATTGGAATGAGGTTCGTAGTGCGCTCGCGAAGAAACTTGAAGACGTTGTTCTGTCCCTGATGTTTGGCGCCGCCGAAGTTCACTGGAGCATTATCAGCGCAGAAGGAAACGAGATTGTCGAAGGCCAGGTCGTGCTTCTCCAGAACTTTGACGATGAATTGGTAGACGAGTTGGGCATCCTCTCCAGGTAAATCTTGCACGTCAATAGGCGCACGTGGAGTCAGACGAAGCATTGAAGAACCTGAAAATTATTTGCGGATGTTTTCAACTGTAAATGTAACAAAAGCTAAGAGTACCTGATGACGAACGGGAACAACTTCTTCTCCTTATGGTTGGATGCGTCGATTGAGATTGAAAACGGCAGATCGCCCAGCTCCTGCAGAACACGCTCGACTGACCATGGCGCAAGAACTCCTGAATGAGAATAATTCAGTGAAGAACGTGACGAAAATAATTGAACGCACCTGTGATGATTTTTGCGGTCTTCTTCTGGGCGGACGAAAACTTTATTGCAACCTTGGAATCGGAGAACATTGTGCGGAAGAGCCCTTCGGATGATACACAGTCGGTGGAGGCGAACGATTGATGGTGTCGAGCGGTATGGTAGGCCCAGGTTCCTTCGGCGGCAGTGGCTTTGTCATCATCGGTGGTAGGAATAGACTTGTTTGTGAGGAAGTTAGAGACCGAAAATCAGCACAAATCAGCACAAAATTATGAAAATCAGCACAAATCAGCACAATCAGCACATTTAAAAAAAATCAGTTTTTGACCCTGAAAATCAGCACGGTGCTGATTTTATCAGCACGGTTGCGATCCCTGAACTAAACGATATCAATCAACTGCTAAGGTAGTACATTGGGCATGGCAAGATCTGCGGATAAACTTTTGCGGAAGGTCATTTGCGGACGTAACATTTGCGTCTAGATTATTGCGGACCCACATTTGACGTCATTAGCGGCAGAGCGTTTGCACACAGACTTATGTGGAACGACATTTGAGAAGAGACGTTAGAGGAAGGACATTTACAGACCAACATTTGCGGAAGGACATTTGCGGAAACGACATAAAACCCAAAATATTATAAACTTACTTATTGTTCACTAAATAAATTTATTGTCTTCCATTTTTATACTTAAAAAGGGCTAGCAAAAATGGTATTTTTTAAGACTTTCCGTATGCTTTTTTATGGACAATACTTTTTTGCGTCAAATACACTTTTTTTGCCGCAAATTTTACTTTACGGCAAAAAATAAATTTGCGGCAAAAAAAGGATATTTGCGGCAAAAAAAGTATTGCCCCTTTTTTATGTGATTCGCTGCACAAAACTTATTTCCGGAAATATCGTTTCCCCAAATGTTGCACCGTAAATATCTGTCTGTAAATGTTTTGCCGCAAATGTAGGTCCGCAAAAGTTGCATCCGCAAAGATAAGTCTGCAATAGTTGTACAGTCGAACCCGGATAAACCGCCACCCCTTGGGCCGCCGATTTGGTGGCAGTTTATCGAGGGTGCCTTTTTTATCATGCTTCGATCAGTACAGTCAACGCACAGTACAAAGAACCCCTTATTCAAACAAATATAACATGCAACGCAATTTAATCGGTTGAAAAAAGATAAAACAACAAAGAAAAATGACGAAGTCAAATGAAGAGTGAAAAAAGAACAAAAATAAGTTGACCAAAATGCAAACAAAAATTTCTGATTTCAGGTGGAAAAATGTTGCAAAATATGTTAGGTGGCGGTTTATTAAAGGTAATTTTATTGGACAGGAACGGGTTGGGGGTGGCGGTTTATTGGCGGTAAACTTTCTTTTGTTTCTCTACTGGCCAGCCAAATTTCGTCCTAGGTGGCCGTTCAACCAGGGTCGTGGTTTATCCAGATTCGAATGCATACGCAAATGTTTATCCGCAGATCTCGCCATGACGCATATTCAGGTTATCGGAGAAGCATTTGCGAAAACAGAATTTGCAAACTTATTTGTACAGACGGCGAGCCTACATTTGCGGAAAGACTTAAGTGGAAGGAAATTAGCGGAATGATTTCTGCGCCGAAACATTTGTGTATATAGCTTCATCGGAATCACATAAAAAACCAGATGTACTATAAAGTTGGTCTTGAAAAATATTATTTTTCATTTGTGTGTTTTCAAGTCTAATAACAATATAAATATGTTTTTTTATAAACAATACATGACTCTTTAGAATATAATTTTCATGTCAATTTCGCAATGTCACACCACATACCAATGTCACACCACGAATGACAGTCTGCAAATGTCGTATCCGCAAATAAGTTTCTGCGAATGTTTATCCACAAACCTCGCCATGCCAATAAGTTACCTTAATTAGAAAGTTACATTTCCTAGCTACAAATTTTTAGGTCACACTCATTTTTTCCAATATGCGAGGAAAAGTTATGCCCATCAGTACAAAAGTGTCAATTTATAGGCAAAATTTATGAAAATTTTAAAAATAAAAGTATCTTTTACGAATTGTTTTAAAAAATTTCGAAAATTGATCACTTTGGCAAAGCACCAATATCCGTTCAGGCATGGGTATAATAAATAAAAAATAAAAAACTTTCTTTAAAAAGATAGGTTATTAAAATATTAGTATACAAGAGACCACATAGTATTTCGAAATTTCAATGAGGGGCTATGACTTCATTCATAAAAATAGGTATATCCCCTATTAGAACTCTTTTTTTTTCGCCTGTTCTTTTTTTAAAACGAAAGCTGACATTCTGGGGAACACGATGGTGTTAGCGACAAAAGTGATTTCGCTATCTATGACCCGTTCTGGCTTTCGAAGTACAAAAGCGTTAACCAATCCCCCCACCCACCCACACATGCCAAATACTATATAAGATACTTTATGCTTTTTTCTGAAAATTAAATATTTTTTGAGCTTTCCAAGTAACGTGCCTAATTAAATGAACTAAAGTTTTTTTAGCGCTTTCTTTAATAAATTTGTTCTGATTGGTTTTGGTGCAGACAGGCTTACAGAAAAACTTTACTAAATGCTTATTAGTTATCTGTTTGCAGCTAAACCAAGAGCTAAAACAATCTCGCATAATAATCCCCTGGTAATTTCTGTTCTTCGTAGTATTTGACATTTAAAAGGTTTGTAAAACAAAGAGTCAACTCTAAGGGCATCCAATAAGGAAACAACGACATATGTGTAGGCATTCCTATAAACATCAGCTGATGATTATTTTTAGTGTGTTCTTATAGCACAGTACCTTCCTTGTTAAAAATTATTTAGGGAATGCCCTTTTAGGAAAAATCCTAAAAGTTTCTTTTGTTTAAAAACAAGTTCATTTGTTGCAAAAAGGAACTAAAAAATAGCTAAATAAAAAAAGCTTTATGCCTAAAAATAAAAAAGCATGAGATTATTGTAAACACGTTTTTTGCTGTAAGTTTTGGAAATTTCGTCATCACACCGGGCACTGGCCTATAAAATCTTGGCACTAGGCACCGCACCGGGGTGGCAATTTTCGGCTTTGGCACCGCACTGGGAACCGGTAGTGCCGGTACCGCACCAGATTTTTTTTGTATATGTCAAAAAAATTATTGATTAAATTATGATTGTTTTGAGCTAAACTGCAAATATGAACAATGTTTTTAACACTATACTTCTGTTTTGAGGCAAATTGTACTGTAGATAGGTGAGCCGGATATGATACATACAGGATTGTTTAAGCGCCGGCGGAGCTCCGGCTCTGCGCAAGCTTTAAGATAAGCGCCGACGTCACGTTAGCGCCGGAGCTTAAGACGCCGGCGCTTAGCCGGCGCTCCGCCGGAACCAGGCTAAGCACCAGCACCACGGCGCTTAAAGCGTCAGCGCCTACCCCATTAATTCAAAGTGTGAAACATAAATAAATAAGTAATAATTGAATACGGATGAGGTAGGCTCTATATGCATTTGCACCCACCCTCAAAAGATATGCCTTGTTCCTCCTGTTAATTTTCTTTAAAATAAGCGGCGGCGCTTAAGACGCCGCCGCTTTTCCGGCTAAAATTTAAGCGCGGGCGCTTAGCCGGCGCTTAAACAATCCTAGATACATACCACTTGCCGGTGCGTCACTGGTTAGGCACTGAACTCTAAAATTATGCACCGGCCACCAGCCTTCAAATTTTCGGCACCGGGCACCGCACCGGTGCCATTTACAACACTGACGAGCAGTGATGATAAATATTTAATAAAATTTAAGATGCCACTTATGTGAGCCACCTTAAGGTGGAAATGGATATCAATTTACTATACCAGGAAGGTTTATGCAGCTAACTAGAGAGGTGTACACTCATATAAGTTGTAGAGCCATATAAAAAATCATATAAGTTGCTGAATTATAAGTTGTTTTGAAAGATACTTAAAAGTAATAGAAAAAAATAAAATTAATTAAAAAAGTATTGCTTTCTGAATAAACGTTATGACTAAGTCAGTGTTATCTATGGAGTCCATAGAAATTGTTCTGTCTCGTAGTGTGAAAACACCATCATAACAAATAAATAAATCATGTGCTTAAAAATATCATCTAATATATATTCTCTGTGTTTCTGAGTACTAATTAATTACTTAGTTAAGTAAAAACAAATTGACCCAAAGCCTTTGACTAGATCTAGGATAACAAGGAATTAAAGTGTAGGTGGCTAGTTTGAATGTAGATTAATGAAATGTCACGAATGGCTGCTCTAGTCTTCTTAACCAATGCGCATAAATGAAAGAATAAACTCTTCGCATGGTTATGCTTTAAAATATTATTAGTACTCAAATAAAAACGATGTCTTTAGAATTGCTTAAAAAAGAGAAAAAGTAGTACCTGTTGAACCGTGATCAAATTTGAAAAGTTTTTTCCTAGTTTACACTCTTTGGATAAAATTTAAAACTTTATGGTAGCAGAAAGTAAAAATTAGAAACAAAATCAAGAGCTTTTTTCCCATAAAAAGGTTTATAATGTAGCAAAGAAGTTTAAAGGGGGGAGGGGGGATTATTACGGCTTCCTTTTGACATCGACTTCTACTTCACTTGACAAATACATAACACCAGCATCAGCAAAGGAAAAAACTCAATCAGACAAGTTAATATTAGCTGGATTTCTGTCACCGACAGCTTCTTCGTGCAATTGAACGGAGTCGAGCGTATGACGTGTTGGACGAGCATGATTATCAACTTCTCCGTGTAAATCATTGAAAGACCTTTAAGACAAAAGTGTCAGAAGTTCCTGATAATTTTCCTGCCCGTGTGAGGAATGCAAGTTTTTATTTTGAAGTCTAATTTAAGTTATAGTGTAGATTGCATTTTCAAGCGGTTCATACGAATTCGATTGAAGCGACGTGGGGAACAATCAAGAGAATGGTTTTTCGTTCCCCTGGAAATCATAATCGGACCCATCTACCTGGAGATTTGGCTATGTATCTCTTTGTGAAAAATTGTCGCCTTAAAAATGTGTAGGTTTTGCTATTCACGATGACGTATTTGTCCTCTATTTTTCATATTTACTTTTTTTGATTATAGAGATACGTTTGTTTAAATATTAATTGCTTCTCGAGACACAGATGGTAGTGGAGACAGCTTGGACTACTCTCTTCTTGACAGCGAAAGCGAAACGAGTGACTCCGACCACGAAGAGAATTTCGATTCGAAGCATCACCATATGGACAAAGCAATTGAAGAAGGATTTGTGTCTATGCGTAAGAAATAGTATTTGTAAATGTTCGGTTTTAAGTAATAAAATTAAGTATTTATTGACTAGTGGGGGTCAAGGTTAATTGATTGGTGGGGGTATAGGTATAAATGCTCCGACGGCCGACTCGTTTGAGATATTTAGATAACTTGCGGACGTACGGTTCACCACGAAACATCCCATTATCTGACGAGAGTAATCGGAGTAGTTTATACTAAAACTAAATAAGAAACGTCAGCAATCTGTAAAAAAATACCTTCTCATCGGCCAAACTTTGAGTAATTTGTCTTCTGTCTTATCTGTCTTCTTGGTGGCTACGGGCCTTCAAAATATCTACGGCATCCGTTTCTTCCGCGTGCGTCTGCTAAAGCCAAACGGAAGGTCATTTTTTCAAAATATCTGAAAAGCTAGCTGCTTAAATACCATAATCCAGTGCCCAAGCTTAGAATTTATAGAAAAGTGGAATTGCTGCTTGCTGTGGTTCGTAGTTTTTGGACCGGAGTAGGCCAAGAGGCAAAAGATTTTCCCAAGTGACAGCCAAAAATTCCTGCAAAATGTGAATTTGTGCAGAGCCTAAGCATAAAAGCTAGGGTTGGCTGATTTGCCATCGAAACCGAAAATTGACAAACCCTGAAAAAACTTACTCGAAATATATCAGAAATTTTTCTAGCGTTTCTTTGATGTCCTACATAAGATCTGCGTCTGCAATTCTAGTACGTAGTATCTGAATACATGGGACCCATTCGAAAATTGGTGTGAGCGGCGTCTGCAAGAGGCCATTGATAAATCCATACAACCATCTATAATAATTGATACCCGATTCAGAAACATTTGAAAACTCCTGCAAGAGTCTTCCATCAATTCTCACTCTGGCGGCTGCTGAAGTTTCTTTGGTTCCCGCGGCAAGTTCAGATTGGACACTACGACGGATGTTTAAGCCATGAAGACGACTGAAAAAAAGAGACGACTTAAAACTGGACGACTAAAAACTTGTTAAACCTCATTCAGATTCTTTGCGTTACAGATGTGACGGTCCCCAATCCACTTGTCTGCGCTAATATTGTACTTTAGAGAAGGGATGACACTGGCACGAAAATTTTCATCCTCTCGCTTCTTCGATCTGCATCAGGAACAGCTGAAGTAGGCCTGTTCTATCTCATTCTTCGTTGTTATTTGACCTGTCCTTGTCCAAACATAGCAACCAAGCTGGTCTTCGGAGAAGGTGATGGAAGCTGATCTTGATCCAATTCTCTGTGAATGAAACTTTTCGACGTTATTCATAGCAAAAACTAAAAAATCTGCAATAAATGACATGCGTCAATCAAAGAAACGACACAGCTTTTATAAAAAAACCCCGTGAAAGAAGGGGATACAATTTCTAAAAAGTTTATCCAGTTGTCAATGTATCTGGTTGGTGTATCGAGTCAGTTTTTGTATCCAGTTGGATGTATACCGAAATTGGTAAGTAAAAGAAGAAAAGTATTTGTCAAAAAGTTGCTTGTATTTAAAAAAAACGAGTTGGATTAAGAGTAACTTTTTAATCAACTGACTCTAACCGACCTGAATACCACTCCTGAAAGTGTCTTCAGCTAGAAACTATTTTAGCTTCAAAATGAAATTTAAAAATACACATAATTAATTTATTTTGTACTTTTGGAAAGAGCTAAGCCAAGAAAATTTTTAAAAAAATTGAAAAATTAACGTAGGTAGCTCCTTTTCTCATCAATTTTTTGGTTGCAGTATAGAATCCCCCCACGCAGGGTGCTCGGATGGAGGAGATAACTTCATATTCGTGTTTCTCGACCCCGATATCATGAGAAAGCCGGCTGTTTTTTACATTCTGAGAAAAAAAAAATTTCGAACCACAGGGGGTCATGGTTTTTTCAGTCAAAATTTGAAAAATTTAAATTGGCGCCTTTTAAATTTTAAAGGGATTAAGGGCTGTATTGGGAAAACTTATAAAAAAGTTATAGCTTTAGATATTTTATGCAAATTTATGTCTAAATTTTCGTCTTTATACCATGTTTTTCAACTGGGCCGTAGCAAAAAGAGACTCAATATGCATTTTTGATCTAGAGTACTTCTCGGAATCATGCCTAAGGCAAGTGAGTGCAGGCATCTCTAACTCTCAAGCCAGGGGGCTTGGGGGCTTGGTGGCTTGGAGTTGAGATGCGCACACCCACATACCTTAGACACAAATCACTCGAAAGTGACTCTGGAGGCATGAAAAAGCATGCATACCAGAGTTTATTTATGCGGTAGGCCCCAGTATTCAAAACTATGTTCAACATCTTCTTGTTAGTGGGCCCTGTGTGATTAGTGCCCCTTTTATTCCACCCCCAATACAGCCCTTAATCCCTTTAAAATTCAAAAGGCGCAAATTTAAATTTTTCAAATTTTGACTAAAAAAACCGTAATACCCCCTGTGGTTCGAAAAAAATTTTTTCAGAATTAAAAAAACAGCCGCCTTTCTCATGAAATCGGGGTCGAGAAACACAAAAATGAAGTTATCTACTCCATCCGAGCACTCTGCGTGGGGGGGATTCTATACTCAAGCCAATTTTTTTAGCAAAATCCATGACAAAAGATAATTCAGCTAGGAACTCTACGGTTGCAAAATCTCAAGAGATATGCATGTCAAACAACGGGAATAAGTCGCATATGAAAAAAAATAAATCACATATTTTCGGCTCACTCTGTATTGAAATAAACATGATAAATGTTTATAATACCGTATTTTTATATATATATTTATGTATATGGGGCTTATATATATGGGGCTTATATATTCTGATCCCTTAAAAATTTCAAAATTGTCAATCAAAAATGCATGCTTAACTTTGCAATTCTAGTCAAAAAAAAGGGAGGGGGGGAGGTGGGCTTCTACTAGAGACGGGGTTTCTATCAGAGATAATACGGTATAATTAAAAATTACTTATTTGACTCAAATTATAAAAATTAGCTCAACTTTTTCAAACTTTGTTTTTGTGACAGCTTTGTTGACATTCTTAGGTCCCACATGCTCTTTTATTGAGTTTAATTTAGTGGTTAGCTGTCATATGCGTATTTTTAAATTTCTTTTGAGTGCTTTTGACATTTTTTGTAACTAATAAGTTTTTAGAAAGCTTTTTTCCAAAGGTCGAATGATGTTTCTTTTTTTCGCTTTTCTAGACAAAATATTATGGCTGAAAAAAGCAGTAATAGTTTTAATCAAACACAAAGTCAAATGCACTTGCCGTCCAGTTTAATCTTTGGTCAGAATGTTTTTTTTAAAGTAAAACAAATAAAATTTTAAATTATTTCAACAAACTGCTATAAATTTTCTAATAGGCCAACAGTCTCTAATTACTCGACACACTCTACTTTGAAAACTTATATCTCTAACTAGAGAATTCGATTCCACTTTTCTAAAAAGTCTCGAGATTGACTTCAAAATTTTTTGATTTTTGGCTGATTGAAATATAACCCGACATGTCGGCCTATTAGAGCATTTACGGCAACATTTAAAAAAACGGAATCTGTCAAAAAATTGCTCAAAAATTGTTTGAGTGGGGATTTAGAGAAAATACACCAAATACATGCTTGTTGTCAAAATGTTTCCTAATTGGTTTTTTAACAGCTTTTTTTCTGCTTGTTGTGCCGTTCTTCGAAAGAAAAAGTTTAATGTGAAAACTCTCAAATCTCTATATAGTATTAAGCTTGTATCAGTGTGTAACGCTGTTTGTGGAGATCTTGGTGTCATTCGATAGCTCTTTAACTGTAGGTGGAAGCATGCGTGTTGTTTTTTCATATCGGAATGTCGGATATAAGAATTGCGGCCGGAAGTTTGAGAAATGGATTTTTGGAATCCACATTTGGTCATTTTGAAGGTGGTGATTTGGTCGATAAAATTTTCAAACAAAAGTGGTCGTACTCGCAAAAATTGCTTATATATATCAATAGAGCAATGAATTCTGAGTGTTTTGCTCGAAAAATTGGTCGGGTGTAGTTCGAAAAATATAAAGTTATGAATGACTCTTGGTACCGACCAAAAAGGATCTCTATATAGTATTTGGCATATGTGGGTAACGCTAATCAGAGTACACGTTTGGTCACAAGGAAAAACTTTTTTATATCGCATATTTTTATATGCATGTTTGTACTCATTTGAAAGCTCTTTCAATAACGAAGGACCTTTTGCAATTAAATTTGGGGTTTGCTGAAGAAAAAATTAAGATTTTGCTAGTTGAAGTTGAAAGTTGTTGTTTTTATGGTTAAATCTTATGAGTGCCAATTTGGTCTCAAAGAAAAACTTTTTAGGGATGTATTTCATACGCATGTTTATACTCATTCGGAAGCTCTTTCAATGGCGGAGGACCTTTTCAGTTAGATTTGATTCAAGTAAGTGGGAGAAAATATCAAATGAAAAAAATGAATGAAAAACAAATTTTCAAATTTGCGCCAAATAATACACAACATTACACTTTTGGAAAACACGGCAAAGCCAAAAAAATTGGAAACCCTGCCTGGGCCGACTCTTTTCAATTAGCCCAAAACAGGGCGAACTGTTCTATTTGATGACATTAGCATTACACCTTAAAGCGTGTCAAAGACACAACTGACGGTTGGGTCAAATATTTTGAAGAAGCAGTTCAATATGCCTCATTTGCTCAGGCAGTTATTCGTTGTTGTCATCAACCATAGCGAAAACGTCAATGTCTCAAAGCTCTGGGATCAATTTAAAGAAGATATGTACGAAGACTTTCGTACATATACAACATATACAACACATGCTGAATGGTAATATGAGAAATGGGTGCATTATTACATATATTTCTTAGGTTAACTAAACGGCAGAAGTATCCTCGTTCATTAGAATTTGTGAGGCCTAATAAACTGTGTTAGAATAGCAATGGCTGTTGGATATATTTTGAAGCTAAGTTCCTGCAGAAACTTGCTAATATGCTTTGTCATTCTCATATTTTTTTAAACAATTCTTTATTGTATAAAAATTTATTATAAACTTAACTTCACAATCTTAGCCTCTTAGAGGGCTTAAAAATGCGTAGACATTTCTTAAAAATTTCTGTTTGAAAGCAATTATATCTGAAAATTTCAGGTTCTTTATTTTTTATTATTGTTTAAGCGTATTTTACCTGCACTCAGATCTTAAATTCTTTAACTTTTTTATTTTTAAGTTTTCCGAAAATTACCTCATATTTGGCTGCTGATGAGAATAAAAATCGTGACAGAGCTCGCAAACCTTAAAAAAGTATATCATTGAAATGTATTTTTACAATAATAGTACAAAAATATTTAAAGTGCACTATTGAAATCTTTTCTACACATATTTTTAGATGTTGAATAGGCAAAAAACAAATTGAAGTGCAAACTAAATTAGCTCAAAAATTTTTGAAGTTTTTTATGTTGTATAACGTATTTCTTAAAATATAACGTCTTTTACTCTCTGAACATCAGAAAACATTTTAGTCAATTTTGAAATTTCCACATTCAAACAAAAGTCCAAAAGATGGAATTGGTGAAGCTCGTATTAGTTTGGAAAACGAAGTTTACAGCTCTGCAAAATAATTACTCTGCCCGAAATACAGATCAAATATTAAAGTTAGGGGTGGTAGCTTACTAGACAGCTCATTAGAGGAAATACAGCGTATCGAATAGTAACCTCTTTAACGTAAAACTACGGTAAAGTTTTTTCGCAGCATAGCAAACTATTTGTTTTACTCAATAAACTGCAAAACAATCACCGTTTTTAATATCTTTATGCGTTAATTTTTAGTGCTCTTTCTGTCTGTTTGAGTGGTTTTAAAGGCATTTAAAAATAGGTTCAAAATTCAATATTTTGAAGCAGAGCGGATTCTGATAGTTTGCGAGGGCGAACCTTGATAGTTTTGAGGCAAAGAAGTAGCACAAATGATGCAAAAAACGGGTTTGATTTATATTTCTTGAACATTGAGATAAACAAACTGTTAGAAAAAATGAGTGAGTTACTTATTTTATCTGTAAATCATAGCGGATAAGATTTTTCGATAGAATAAACACACTGCCAGATACAGCAATGAACAAGCTTTCGAATTAGGTATTACTTGCTTTGAAATAAAAATTAAAATGTGTAAAAAAATTAAAAAAATCAAATGGGTCGGAAAGACACACTTAGTAGTTTGAGGGTCAACAAATTTGTGGCTTACTGCATAATACATGGTGCACTGGTGCAAAAAGAGACAGAAAGAGCAGCAAAAAGTCTTACATTGCAGTCGAATCTGGATATAAGGTCGCCCCGAAAGGTAAGTTTTCGTCTAGGTTCCAACGACTTGTTCAGTTAGATTTTTAAATTTTAATTACAATTGCTAGAAATAGAAATATAAAAGTAAAAAACTTAACTAAGTTCATAAAAATCGCTGAAATTCATAAAAATACAAAAATCGCCTAAGTAGCAAGCGAATACTGATCACTGCTTAACTAGATGATTTTAACTACTTTGGCCGGAGTACATTATAGCAAGTCCTCCCAAAAATGAGTTTTAACTGCTTTTTTGTGTGTTTTAGGGCTTGAAACGTGTACAAAGCACATTTTTAGGTGGGGGACGGCACTTTTTGAAAAAAATTTTTGACTAAATTTTGACTTTTTGCCTTGGGGGACCAAGGTAAACCACCTGGAGAGGGTACCTGGACACCTGGTTTTGTTCATTTTTACCTTGTTTTTCTCACTGGACTAGGCAAAAAGAGTCTCTTTATGCATTTATTGTCAACAGTCTTCTCGGATTCATCTCTAAGGTATGGGTGTGTACGCATCTCTAACTCCCCCGGAGGGGGCGTAGGGGGCTTGAGAGTTAGAGATGCGCACACACCCATACCTTAGACACAAATCACTCGGAAGTGATTCTGGATGCATAAAGGGGGCTTGGGGTTGAGATGCGCACACCCACAGACCTTAGACACAAATCACTTAAAGTGACTCTGGATGCATAAAGGGGTTTGGGGTTGAGATGCGCACACCCACATACCTTAGACACAAATCACTCGGAAGTGACTCTGGATGCATGAAGGGGGCTTGGGGTTGAGATGCGCACACCCACATACCTTAGACACAAATCACTCGGAAGTGATTCTGGATGCATGAAGGGGGCTTGGGGTTGAGATGCGCACACCCACATACCTTAGACACAAATCACTCGGAAGTGATTCTGGATGCATAAAGGGGGCTTGGGGTTGAGATGCGCACACCCACATACCTTAGACACAAATCACTCGGAAGTGATTCTGGATGCATAAAGGGGCTTGGGGTTGAGATGCGCACACCCACATACCTTAGACACAAATCACTCGAAAGTGATTCTGGATGCATAAAGGGGCTTGGGGTTGAGATGCGCACACCCACATACCTTAGACACAAATCACTCGGAAGTGATTCTGGATGCATGAAGGGGGCTTGGGGTTGAGATGCGCACACCCACATACCTTAGACACAAATCACTCGGAAGTGATTCTGGATGCATAAAGGGGCTTGGGGTTGAGATGCACACACCCACATACCTTAGACACAAATCACTCGGAAGTGATTCTGGATGCATAAAGGGGCTTGGGGTTGAGATGCGCACACCCACATACCTTAGACACAAATCACTCGAAAGTGATTCTGGATGCATAAAGGGGCTTGGGGTTGAGATGCGCACACCCACATACCTTAGACACAAATCACTCGGAAGTGATTCTGGATGCATAAAGGGGCTTGGGGTTGAGATGCGCACACCCACATACCTTAGACACAAATCACTCGGAAGTGATTCTGGATGCATGAAGGGGCTTGGGGTTGAGATGCGCACACCCACATACCTTAGACACAAATCACTCGGAAGTGATTCTGGATGCATGAAGGGGGCTTGGGGTTGAGATGCGCACACCCACATACCTTAGACACAAATCACTCGAAAGTGACTCTGGATGCATAAAGGGGGCTTGGGGTTGAGATGCGCACACCCACATACCTTAGACACAAATCACTCGGAAGTGATTCTGGATGCATAAAAATATTATGCAAACCAGAGTTTCTTTATATGGTAGTTCCCAGTATTCAAAACTATGTTCAAATTCTATCTTCAATATTTATTGCTTTATAATAAGTTTGGCCTTGGTCCCCCAAGGCAAAAAGTCAAAATTTGGCCAAAAAAATATTTTTCCAAAAAGTGCCGTCCCCCACCTAAAAATGTGTTTTCTACACGTTTCAAGCCCTAAAACACACAAAAAAGCAGTTAAAATCCTTTTTGGGAGGACTTGCTATAATATACTTTAGCCACTACTTTTTATATAAAAATATTTTAAAAAAAGGTTTCGAGTTAAAAAAGGGTTTTTTAAGTTTTAATAAATTTAGAAAAATTTTGATAAAAAAGTTTGTCTAAAAAGTTCACCTTATCCATGACTGTGTGTAATGTTTCATTTTCATATACACTGCATTCTTTTGTGGCTGATCTTGGATAAATTGAAATTTTCGAGAAATTTGTTGAAATCTCTAAAATATTTTCATCTTCACCAATCTTGTTAAATAATAAGTCTTTGAGCATCACTGAAGTCATTGGTTTTTCAATAGCTTCGACTTTTTCTGCTAAAGCTAGCATATAGCTACAAGAATTGCACCAGAAAATAGCAGATAAGACTGTCACTAGATGAGCTGTTAGTTTCATATGTGATTTTCTTTTCCAGTCCTTAACTTTTCTAGAAAGCTTTATTTTTGTTAAGGCACATTCACACTGAGCAGGCTGTTCGCGGATGCTAAATCAAATTTGCCACTCGGAAATGGCCATAACTTTTTTATGATTTTTCAAAAACTATTTTGTTGGTGCCGTCTTGTAGCTAAGATACACGGGAACCAGATGAGATATAGATATTTTTAAAAGTTGAGTTAAAAAGAAATAATCCGCCCAAGAATCCTGACAAATACGAGTTAGAATTCTTGGGCGGATTCTTAAAATTTCATCTAAATTTTTGAAACAATATTTACTGAACAATAAAATTTTGGAAAAAAGTTAAAAAAACGAGGATTCTGTTTCCGAGATTCTTAGTAAGTATTCTGTTTTAGCTAGCAAACAGCCTCCTCATTGTGTATGCGCCTTTAATAAACAAAATGTCTAAAATAAATAAAAATAAATGAACAATTCTTCTACAAAGTCGCCTTGAAATTAATATCAAAATATATATCAAATATATCAAAAACAGCTATTTATAAGTAGTAAGTTATCTCAAAAGAATGAGTAAGCACTTATAAAACACAACATCATAAATAATAATTACACCTGTGCAAGTATTACTTAAAAATTATAGATATGCTGAAAACAGGAATTACAATAAAGTATGAAATAAAAATCCGGAAATGAAAATAATTTTATTACGTAAACTATCTTTAAAAAGCAAATGAAAGCCATCATTTTTCATCATGAAAATTAAGTTAGGTTTGTCAAGTAAACAAACACCGTATTAACTCTAATAAACGGGCATGCCCGTTTATTTTTCAACCGCCCCTCGAGAGTGCGCGTTTATTGGAGTGTGCCCGCATAATTTTCAACGATCGAAAAAATTTTAAAACATTCTCTGAGTGTGTCAATTTTTCAGTTAGAGCGAAACAGAAAGCAACGGATGGCAGGAATGATTTCGAAGAAGCTAATAGCGACGATGAAGAAGAAAAAAACTTTGATTGTAATAATCAAGATGAGGAAATACTTGTTTGTTGATACTGCTGATTTAGAAAAATAAAACTTTGTTTTTATATTATTTTAAACTACTTTTTGAACCAATCCTCCGAGGGTGCCCGTTTATTAAGGGGTGCCGGAAGCATTTACAGCCTTCAAAGAATGCTATGGACCATAGTTGCACCTCCGCCAAAAACACCGCCGGCGCTACAAAATTTTCGCCACCGGCGGCGGTGCAGCTATGCTATGGACACAGTCAATTTTATTACAGTTCACTGTCGATACAACACCACTTCGTTATAAAACCACTCCTGATATAACACCACTTTTAAAAAATTAGGTTGGCTGACAAAAAAAGTCAAGAAAACACACTCTTGATATAACACCACACGATCTAACACCACTCTCGATATAACACCACTTTTAAAAAATTAGGTTGGCTGACAATAAAAGTCAAGAAAACACACTCTTGATATAACACCACACGATCTAACACCACTCTCGATATAACACCACTTTTAAAAATTAGGTTGGCTGACAAAAAGTCAAGAAAACACACTCTTGATATAACACCACACGATCTAACACCACTCTCGATATAACACCACTTTTAAAAAATTAGGTTGGCTGACAAAAAAGTCAAGAAAACACACTCTTGATACAACACCACTTCGTTATAAAACCACTCCTGATATAACACCACTTTTAAAAAATTAGGTTGGCTGACAAAAAAAGTCAAGAAAACACACTCTTGATACAACACCACTTCGTTATAAAACCACTCCTGATATAACACCACTTTTAAAAAATTTGGTTGGCTGACAAAAAGTCAAGAAAACACACTCTTGATATAACACCACACGATCTAACACCACTCTCGATATAACACCACTTTTAAAAATTAGGTTGGCTGACAAAAAGTCAAGAAAACACACTCTTGATATAACACCACGATCTAACACCACTCTCGATATAACACCACTTTTAAAAATTAGGTTGGCTGACAAAAAAAGTCAAGAAAACACACTCTGATACAACACACTTCGTTATAAAACCACTCTGATATAACACCACTTTTAAAAATTAGGTTGGCTGACAAAAAGTCAAGAAAACACACTCAGATACAACACCACTTCGTTTATAAAAAACCACTCCAGATATAACACCACTTTTAAAATTAGGTTGGCTGACAAAAAAGTCAAGAAAACACACTCTTGATATAACACCACTTCGTTATAAAACCACTCCTGATATAACACCACTTTTAAAAAATTAGGTTGGCTGACAAAAAAAGTCAAGAAAACACACTCTTGATACAACACCACTTCGTTATAAAACCACTCCTGATATAACACCACTTTTAAAAATTAGGTTGGCTGACAAAAAGTCAAGAAAAACACACTCTTGATATAACACCAATATAAACAACTTTTATTAGGTTGGCTGACAAAAAAGTCAAGAAAACACACTCTTGATATAACACCACACGATCTAACACCACTCTCATATAACACCACTTTTAAAAAATTAGGTTGGCTGACAAAAAAAGTCAAGAAAACACACTCTTGATATAACACCACACGATCTAACACCACTCTCGATATAACACCACTTTTAAAAATTAGGTTGGCTGACAAAAAGTCAAGAAAACACTCTTGATATAACACCACGATCTAACACCACTCTCGATATAACACCACTTTTAAAAATTAGGTTGGCTGACAAAAAAGTCAAGAAAACACACTCTTGATATAACACCACGATCTAACACCACTCTCGATATAACACCACTTTTAAAAAATTTGGTTGGCTGACAAAAAGTCAAGAAAACACACTCTTGATATAACACCACACGATCTAACACCACTCTCGATATAACACCACACTTTACCGGGTCTCGACTTCTAAAAACACCTTCTATACAACACCACTCTCCTCCCTGTTGTTTTTTCAAAAATTATTTTTTCGTTACTATTTCACAAACCATTTATTTTTACTTCTTTTTTCATTTTTTAGCAAAAAAAATTTTTGAAAATTTTTTTGCCCTGGTCCCCCAAGCTGATTTTAAAATATTTTTTAAGTGAAATAAGAACGAAGAGCAACGTAGAGCAACGTAAACTCACAGATTTTTTCCTTGATTATCCCCCTTGATTGTTAAAAAAATTGTTATGATACTGAATGTTAAATAAAGCTAATAGTTGGCTTTTGTTCTCCGGAAGAGTGATGCTCTCGGTATAACGCCACTTTCGATATAACACCGACAGTAGACGGTCCCGGGAACGTTGTTATATCGAGAGTGGACTGTATCGGTAAAATACCTTGCCATGTCAAATTTTTGATTTTTGAGGTCAATTCCTTTCCATTTTGTGCCAGTTCAGAATGCCTATATACCTAGAATACCCAAAATAAATGTCCAAAATTGGGTACTTATCTTGTTTAAACCAACAGACAAACCCCCAAGCTCACCCAAGGACAAACTCAAATATTTTTTTCCTACTTTTTTTATTTTCGAGAAACATGTTTGAGACCGTGGCCTACTCTTGCCTCAGTCTAAAAATGCGAGAAATAACGGGTGGTCAAAAAGTTCCCGATGGATTTTCAAAGCTTCATTTTTTATCATTTTTCTTATCATATCTCTGATCTGTTGATACCATTTTGTAGCCCTGAAACTCCTCTTTCATTTGATATATCATTCTACTAATACAGTTTAACAAATATGGCTGACCTACGCGCTGGAATAGTTAGACTGCATCAGCAAGGTTACAAGGTGATGGAAATAAGTCGCATGCTCAAACGCACGATCAAAGGTGACTGGGCGCCCAACTCCCCCGACTTGAATGTGATGGACTACTTTGGATGGCCGTACTTGCAGTCCAAAGCATGCTCCAAGCCACACAAGTCAATTGCTGCCCTAAAAGCTTCACTGGTGAAAGAATGGGACGAACTTCCACAGAGATGATCCAAAGCCATTGACAACTTTCCAAAACGATTAAAGAAATGTATTGATGCAAATGGTGGTCATTTTGTTGAGTAAAATAAACGTGTGACATGTCGTTTGAAAGAGGAAGAACAGGGCTACAAAATAATACTAAACTTCTAAAAATATGATAAGAAAAATGATAAAAAATGAAGCTTTGAAAATCCATCGGGAACTTTTTGACCACCCGTTAGTTTAAAAATGACCCCAAAATACCATAGAAA
Organism: Ditylenchus weischeri; assembly: GCA_029231635.1. Taxonomy (NCBI): domain Eukaryota; kingdom Metazoa; phylum Nematoda; class Chromadorea; order Rhabditida; family Anguinidae; genus Ditylenchus; species Ditylenchus weischeri. The sequence continues at coordinate 19,692 of JAMRYI010000990.1, read as the reverse complement.
GACCATCTCGCTTTGAGGAATTAGAGTTTTGAGAAAAGTCTTATTTTTTGATTACAAACTGTTCACAAATGTTTCTTTTATCATGTTAAAGTAGATAAAAGTAGATTAGGACGTCTTTTTTGGTCACTTATGAAAAATTTTAGGGTAGGAGGTAAACAGGATAAGCACCCAAAATGATATCTTAAAGCGGTTTTAGTTGATTTACAAATGTTTTCTTTTGGTCCGTTTGTCAAGCGTGTTCTCCCAACTACAAAATAACTCTAAAAATTAAAAAATCAATAAAGGCGCGAATTCAAAAACTGTCACAAAACAGACCAAACGCCTAAGCACAATTGTTTTGTCCTTAATACAAAAAGTTTGAAAATTCCTGGCTGGGCTGTAAACTGAAAAACAATGATATAAGATCTGCATCTTTTTAATACATTAAAAGGCAAAATGATCATTTAAAGAGCTGAATTTGTAGAGCTTTAGTTTCCACTTGAATTATATTTCCTTTTTGCGTTTTTTTTGAAAGGTTTTTTAAAGGCCATGATGGCGCTCAAAAATTCAAACGTACTTTCAGGTGAATTTCATATTGAGTTAAAATATTGCCACGCTCTTTATTGTGCTAAAAACTTTTTATTTGATCATTTGCTAATAGAAATATTAATAGATTAAAATGTTCAAAGCAATTTCGACTAACACTTTTTGACTATTTTAGTCTTATTCATTCAAAAGAGAAAAAGTATGTCTAGTTTAGAAAAGTTTGCAGAAAAGTTGCAAACACTTATACTATTACCTGACTAACACTGTCCGAAATTGACCACAAAAAATGAGAAAATATTAAAAAATAATAACAGCGAAAAATCAAAAGTAATCAGAAAAACATTTTCGAAATACTAACTATCCAATATTAACGTTAAACATCAGAAACAAGATTTACGACCCTTTTAATTGAATGATTTCAACACTGTCACTAGGATTCCATATTAAGACATTAATTTGAATTGCAAAATGTGTTAGTAGCCTGTAAATTGTAACCGGGAAAGTATATTACTCACACGCTTCTACAAAACATTTCTTAGGTGAAATTAGTTTTTTATAAACACCCACTCAAAAGTATTTGTTGGTTTAATATTCGACATATGACTTTAATTCAGAAAACTAATTTTTAAATTTAAACTTTTTTTAAAAAAACTAAAGAAACTATTATGTATTCAACATTTAAAAGTGAAATTGTAGTGAGTAAAAAATGATTTAAGATAGTGTTTTACAGGTCAAAAACACTGTGATTTCAGAATTTGCTTTGAAAACTGCTTTAAAAATTTTAAAGTCACTGTCAAATTTCAAATTCCACTCGAGACAACAGACATTTCATTTTCGAAAAATTTTGAAATTCACTTTTCCAATGTTTGTTGTCTCTGGAGGTACCGTAAGTACCGTATTTTCTCTAATTAACGCCCCGATTCAAAATCGTGTTTTTGGCATTGTGTTTTTGACCAGTGTTGCTGCTCATTTTGTAGCCCAGAAAGTGAGCTAAAAATGAGCTCACTCTCTCACTCTCACTCAATTTTCAAATTTCAATCTCACACAATGCCAAAACAATATTTTCAATCTCAGTCTCACTCTCACTTGAAAATACTTTTTCATCCTTACGGAAGTGAGTGAGAATACATTCAGGCCAGGTCGTAATTAGTCGAAAAACATGTTTCAGGATTGGGAAAGACATTAGAGAAAAAATTTTGATCAAAAATCGACTTTTTTACCAAAAATTTTCATTTTCATGCTTCGGTCAAAAACACTTTCTTCACCTGTTTTAAAATAATTGGATCAAGAGTTGGTGGCACGGCATCAAGCAAACGGATCTTCAATTACATCAACTGCCTTGTCTGCCAATGGAAAGTTAATAAAATTTAAAAAAATTTTTGATTCTATATAAAACTCCTGGGAATGGATACAACAGCAAGTCACTCTCATTAATCTCTTCTCTGAGCTACACTGCCGTCATTCTCACTCAAGCCCCCTCTCCCTCCTCTAAATTTTAAAAGCAAGAGAGAAAAAGTGTTTGACCAAGCATGAAAATGAAATTTTGGTAAAAAGTCGATTTTGATCAAATTTTTCTCGAAAAATGCCCAACCTGCCTTAACGATAATTGACTGAAAAGCTTAATCAAAACACACTTTTGAAGAAAAGTTTAGGTAGTATAGTACCCTTTTCGGAGGGTAGCTACGGAAAAATTAAATAGAGGCACGAGGGTAAAAAAAAATTTTTTATTCTCTTGCAAAATCAAACACCTGTTTCAAATTTTATGATTCGTTTAAAGAATCAGGTTTTTAAATTATATATATTTTATATATATATATTTATATATATATTATATACACAAGGAAAATTTTTCATCTTAACAAAAAATAAGTTAAATAGTTTTTGAAAATAGTGTATCCTCGAAAGTCTCGTTTCTTTACGGGAACATATAGAGTGCGAATAGATTCTTCCTGTAATAAAAAAAGGTTATCGCTTAGGCTTGTCGTTATGATAAAAATGCTTAGTAACATAACTTTAAAATATATATAATTTAAAAACCTGATTCTTTAAACGAATCAAAAAATTTGAAACAGGTGTTTGATTTTGCAAAAGAATAAACAAATATTTTTTCACCCTCGTGCCTCTATTTCATTTTTCCGTAGCTACCCTCCGAAAAAGGAGGTACTATACTACCGTAATTTCTCTAATACCTCTACATGTCAAGTTATCTTAGAATCACCCTCTAGAATGACGAGTTATTAGAGACCGTCGCACAATATCACTATCACTGTTTTTGTGTTCACGCATAGAATGTTGAGATGCATGTAAACAGGCATGTTGAAAATGACATTCACATTAAGCTGTTCACGCAACACTTTGACAGTGACGTTGACAGGCTGTCCAAAAAAGTTTGAACTGCCTGTCACTGCCAAATACAAAGTTTTTATTGCTGAATTTGTTGAAATTGCTGATTTTTGAGCTTATTTTTATATTGTGCTTTTGCTCTCTGTAAATTTTCAATTCCTGGTAGTAGAAATGATTTTAGAGGCGGTGTGCAGTTAAGAGGGTAGGTAGGGTGGGTGGATAAGTAGGTAGATACCAGAACCACCATGATGGTACCCGAACCACGTAGACAGCGTCTGAAACACCCAGATAATACCCAAACCACGTGGGTAGTACTTAAATCAGCTGGATAGTACCTGAAGTGCATGGATGTTTCCCGAACCGCTAATGCTACCTATAACACTTGAATACTATTAAAAACAGTAAGATCTCCAACCACCTGAATGGTACTAAAATTAAGTTAGATTGGATAGATGGTAGTGTTTCTTATATTATTTTCAGTTTCTCTCTAACTTATACCCAGAATACCCATGACTTTTACAGGAAAATTGAGTAACAGGTGACATTGACCTTGACAGTCACTGAGAGTCACTTGAGAGTGACATTAACAGGCTGTGCGTTAATGCAGTGTTATTAAATTTTTGACGCTAATGGAATATACCCTACCCAATAATTTTTGGAGGGTACCTAAACCACCATTTTTGATTTTTTTTAAAGCTGATATTAGTAATGGCCAGGTCCTGAGCCTTAGTCTATGAGACAAAGCCTATGCCAAATTGCTAAGTCCAACGGCTAAGTCTAAAAATTATTGGGTGGGGTATATTCCAGTAGCTTTTTTGGAAGGGGCATATTTCAGTAGTGCCAAATTTTTATAATAAATCAACACAGTGAAGATGAAATCATCATTTGGGGTGCCGAGTTATTAGAGACTGTCAGGTTATTTTGGAATCACCCTAAGGGGTGTCGAGCTATTGGAGACTGTCGAGCTATTATAGAAAATACGGTATTTAAAATTTTATAGTTACTGTAAAATTTTCAATGCAGTTATTTCTAATTTCATTTTTTTGCTTATAACCATCTCTATATAGTATTTGGCATGTGTCCGTCCTACTTTTTAATGGACATTTTGACCACATTCAGGCCATTTTTGCTTATTTTTCCGATTATTTTCGGCAATGTCTCGACGGAACCCCAGACTTCAGACAATTCAGCGTCTTTTTATGCCGAGACCCAGGAAAATGTCTTCGAAAAGAAAACTTTTGTGGTCCCTCAAAATTGGAGTTGTCTCTATATAGTATTTGGCATGTGTGGGTGGGTCGCCACTTTTGTGCTCAAGCCCGATTTTCGGCCACTATTGGCAAACATATGTCGGATATCTTTCTAACCCAAAATTAAACATCTTAGCTTTCCTTTAAGCATAAAACCGCAGAATCTAAGTGGCTGTGAAAAAGGTTTTAAGTCCATTCAAACTGAGATGGTGGACTTTAGCCTGGATTTTTAGTGCATTTTTGTGTTTAAGCCCAATTTTCGGCCAGTTTTTGCAAATTTTTGTCGGATATTTTCCAGGAACCCTGTTTAATCAGGGCGGGGGGGGGGTGGTTATAATCAGGGGGATATGTGATGGAGTGATATTTATTAAAATTTCAAAATACGATAGAGGCGCCGATAGGCGCCTGTTGTCCCTAGTCATCCTTATTTGTCACAAAACATGTTGTATAAAAAGTTTATTAAAATTTTAAATCATAACTTACATACAGGGTGTATCAAAAAACTGCAGCATTTTTAAAAAATTTGTGTACGAATATTATTTTCTGTGAAAAACATCGCAGGGGAGTGGATAAAATAAAAATAACGTTTCAAAAATTGAATGAACATTGATTTTAATTGTTTTTGAAAAATGCTGCAGTTTTGTTGGTATACCCTGTACAGCCAATTGAAGCTAAAACTTAAATGATAAATATTTTTATTACGTTTCTTTTTTATTTTCCAACTATAAAACTAAGAAAAGGTAAATACTAATACCTGTTTTGGTTGACAGTTCTAAAACAAACAATAAATTGTTGTTTGATTTGGCCTTTTTAGACAAAACTTTATTTTATCTATTGTTTCTTTTGTAAAGTATTATAAAACCATCTCAAATGTCAGTCAATTCTGTGCTTCTTTTCTTTATTTTATTTTTGACAGCTGTCTTTGCCTCCTTAATATTTGATTATCCAGAAGCTAAGAAACCTGTGAAGCTCGTTTTTAAAGATCGTGAAAAATATCCAATCACCCAAACAGTATGGGCCAAACTCTACATCAAAGGAAATAAAGAAAAGATGCAACATCCTGTACAAAAGAGATCTTCAATGGTTACCACTGAGCAGCAGCTTCCTCAATTTCACTCCTTCAAAGCAACTCATTGGGAAAGCAAAGCTGCGATTACAGGTGAAGGGCCCCACCAAAAATCTTGGGCAGAAATTCAAAACAGTAATTAAATGATTGTACAATTCTTCTATATTTTTTGCTCAATATAAAATAAACTTTTATTTAACAAGCTCAAAAAAGATTTCAGTTTGGACTTGAATAAATAAATTCTTATTAAATAGATTATTAACGGGTGATCCAAAAGTTCCCGTCAAAATCTAATCATGAAAGATATGATAAGATTTAAAATGATAAAGAACCGCATCGTACATCATTTTGCAGCATTTTTCCTCCTCTTTCATTTGATATATTGAATGTTATAGCACTAATTTACATTTGCGTTTTTAGAATGGCAAATATGCGACCAGCTATTTTGAAACTTTGGCAGGATGGAAAAAAGAATTTCTCATTTGTTAAATGTACCCTACACAACCGTGAGTGACGCTATCAAGCGATTTGACGGTTATGGATTATTTTGTATGGCCTTATTTCCAATCAAAAGCCTGCGCAAAGCCACATAAAACAATAGCTGAGTTGAAGGCAACGCTAGTGAAAGAATGGGATGAAATTCCGCAGGAAATGATTCAAAAAATCTATTGACAATTTTCCAGAAAAATTTTCCAAAGAGTCAAAAAATGTATTGATGCAAGTGGTGGTTATTTTGATGAGTGAAATAAATTGTTGATATACCATTCGAAAGAAGAGAAAATGAGCAACATTTTATAACATTACATAGAAATTTATGGTTTTGAAATAATACAAAAAATAGCGATAAAATTTTCACGGGAACTTTTGGATCACCCGTTACTATCATTTTTCTAACAAATTTTCGCTCTTTTAGCCTTTTATAAACGCTGACGTTGTCATTAGAGTCAGATAAATTTTTTTATAAACTAAAAAATATATTTGCATGTAGATATTTACTTTGTCTTTTTTTTTATCAAAAAAGCAAAGTAAATTCGGTTTTGCTAGATATTCGCAGTAAATTTGTTTAAAATAATACCACTTTAAAAGGTCATGCCCGTGCGTTTCGGAAATAAAAAAGCGGGGACTAACAAATTTGTTTGAATTGTTTTATTTTTAAATTGTTTTTCGTCAAATCTAATATTTTTAACCTTATACTACTTTCAAAAACTAGGCACAAAACTTAAAAAATCTAGATGAGAACGCATGTAGAAAATTTTCGAGAAAGAAAAGAACTGCTGGCCTTATAATAAGTTAAGCCAAAAATTCATAAAGTAGTTACTACAGTCGTCTTTCTATGTTGCATCCGAGCGCATGCTCCTTTCAGAATATGATTAAAAAGGTAGGTTAAAACTCGGTATTTGGGCGTTTGACCTCTTTTGTGATATCTTTCAATTTTCTGCTTTTAAAGCTATTTAATTATTTTTCATTCAATCATCAGGCGCACGGTATCCCAACGTGTTTCCCCAGCTACAAAACAGCCTTCGATATATCAAAACTAATGAAGGCAGGATTAAAAAAATGTTCCCAATGAGCCGAAACAGCACAAGAGCTAAATATTTACAAACACCATTGCTATTTTAAAACACTTTCAAACGGTTTTCAACCCATTGTTTTTCCTTAGACGATCCATCAACAAGCGGCCTCTTCCCTTTTTCTCCAACTCTTTCATGAAAATTTGGTATTTGCGCAATTCTTCTTTCTGTTTTTCCTTATTTATCCTCTGCAAAAAATAATTCAGATTACATTTAAAATGGCTAATTAATTTACCGTAAACTCTTTTAATTGTAATGCTCGATCCATGTAATTTTTCATTCTAGCAAGCATTTCTTCCCTCTCTGAGTCACTCAGCCTGTCATCTAGACAATTAGAATTGTTTTAAATAAAGCAAAATGCAACAGAAAAAAAATACTTTCCAGACTTTTCATAAAATACTTAAGGCCTTTTGTGTACAGTTTTATAGCATCGTTGTAATTGCGACAGGTATCTGCTTGACAAGCCTGACTCACAAAAGAAACAGCCTTAGTCCAGTTAGTAGATCGCTGTTTTTTCGAACAACGAGGTCCCATCTATTGCAAAATTTGATGATAACTGTGTTTGAAAAATAACTGTCATAAATAAAATTATCCATAGAAAATTTTTTCTGGTGAATCATTTGTAATTGAACAGTTTTTATAAATAATCGATATTTTTATTGGTTAATAAAGCTTTATTAAAAATAAAACTTTTGTTTTCTATAGAACAAAGATTTTAAAGATATTAATTGTCTTGTCATATAAATCATAATGTTGTTGTATTAAAAAAGTTTAATTGAATTCTGAATTTATCCAATGAAATCAAAAAATGTTTTTTCATAAATAAGCGTTGCAATGAAAAATGCATACAGTCAACTCTTTATAATCATCACACCTTAGGACTGGCACTGTAATGAAGATGATTAAGAAATACGGGTAACCAAATGAAGATTGTAAAAAACAGCAGTGACAGTATCAGCAGTGCTAGGCACTTGATTGAACGTTCCCAATGAGTATCGACCCAATTGTCCACCTGAGCGCGTTATAAGCGCTAAGGGCTAAAAATAATTGAATTAATAATTGTTTCTGTTAGTACTATCCCGTGGCGAAAATGCCATTCGCAAGCTACATCTGATTTAAAAATGCTGAATAAAAATTCTTAGTTCCGGAATTAGATCGACATTCGATGGAGTTTTGACGTGAGTGTCGACCTTAGTGTAAAACAAAGAATTTTTATCTAACATTTTTCAACCAGATGTAGCTTGTCAATAGCTTATTTTGAAGCCTGCATCTTAACTACAAGTATCAACTAACAGAAAACATTTTTAACGGAGTAAAAAATTCACAGCTCTTCCTGCGATAAAAGCGCTTAGGTCGACAATCACTGAGAACGTGATTTTAGATTAACGGCATGACGACTTGGCAAAATTTTACTGTATAATTTATATAAAATTTTTAGCAATTTTTTTGATATTTTATGCTTTTTTAAAAACAGTAGCAATATTTCATACATTTGTATAAAATGTCTCCAGTTTTTAATAGATCTAAAAAGGTTGGCAAGCTTACACAAAAAGCTGATTCAAATTTAAATAATTAAAGTATCAGTACTTACTGAAAAAAAATTCTTACGAAACACCAATAAAATACGTAGACAGACATAATATGAACAATTTTTTTAACAGATAACAGAAAAACTTAATGACATATAATTTCATATCAATTTATGCATTCGGCTATCAGAAAAGAGTGTTTACTCCCAATTCTAAGTAAATAAATTTTTGAGGAAGCAGTTTTTTTTTATTTATTAGGTAAATTTCAAAAAATAATAAACAAATTAAGACGACTTAAAAAAAACTTTTTTAATCTTCCAACCAACATTTTTTTCGCTTTTTATAAGTCTAACTTAGAAACCCTGTGTTTATGTCTTAATTAAAAAGCTTGTTAGCCACTTTTACCCGTATTCCACAACTATTTCTCTATATTAGGGTTTTATATTCGTGTGGGCAAATCGGATCGTGAGTGTTTTGAACTATTCCAATTAGTTTTTTTAAACAAACTAAAAACACACACCTAAAAACATTTTGTTTAAAAAAAAACAAAATTAAAATTTTTCGAGTAAAACTGAAGAAATCTCACAATTGTTCCTTACAACTTACGAAAGCCGTTAATAAAAGTAAAATTTATATAAGTTTTTATTTTTAGCATTATACAAGGTGTTTCAAGAAATTCGCCTGCTTAAAAACTTTTTCCAGAGAGATTTTCGAAAATCTGTTTTTGTCAATCAAAGGCAATATTTTTCTAGTGCATAACGTTAAAAACACAATTTTTGCTTGGTCCTCCGCTGTGGTTAGGGTCCTGGACTGTGGATGGTCTTTGGATAGGCAAGACCTAAATCACAGGGAGGACCAAGTAAAAATCGTGTTTTTGATATTGTACACTAAAAATATTCTATCTACGAAATATATACAAAATATGATCTGCGAAAAGAAAAATTGCCGCAGAATTTCTTGAAAGACCCCGTATATTCAACATTGCAAAGTCGCTTTAAAATGTTGACTTGAGTTGACTTGAGTTTTTGAGTTGACCTGACCAGAAAGAGAAAAAAGAGATGCGCAAGAAAAAAGGGTAAATAAATATTTTCAATTTTATTTGTCTAGAAATAAAATATTTATAAAGTAACTCTATTATAGTAAAGGTCATTTTAAAATGTTTGTGTGCATTTGACCTATATTTCGCAATATCGTTGCGAAATAGGTAACATCTGCTTAAAGAGCCTCATAGGTATAGGCTTAAAAAGAGGCGGAGCCTAAAACCCTTCCATACCTATGGGCTTATCTTCGAAAGTGCCCCATGGGTATGGGGCAAAAAGGCGGCATTCTTTGATGTGCGTAAACTTGGTGCTTGTTCTACTCTTGACGTTTTATATAAGTGGCCACTTTTTTCTTTCACTGCTCGGTCAAAGAATTTTTGCTGTGTGCTTTATTCTAAGCGTCAGATGTCGAAATTGTTTGATTGATAGTTTTTTTAGCAAAAGTTTAAATAAAAAACTTATGGCATCAGAAAAATATTTGCAAACTAATATATATTCTAGGCTAATATTGTTTTTCTTCTTGGTATGGACCATATTTTTTATTATGTAACTTTATAGCACATAAATAAGTGATCATTTCAAAGAAAAAATGAGCAATGATTGCAAAAGACTGACGTCAAGCAAATGAATTAAGCTTTTTCATCACCTAGAGCCTAGCTGAGTCATTCAAGTTTTATCTACAAGGGATGTGTCGTAAAAAGCTAATGTGTTTTAATTTTTTGAATTATTAGGTTAGTAAGTTAGGCTAGGATTTTTTAAATATCGCTGTCAAATTATTTTAAATGTTTCGACTCCCCATTAGCAAAATAAGTTTTGCATATAAAAAATCCAGTAGTATTTTGCTAAGAATAGTGTTTTTACTTTTCAGTTTATACCAAAAACTAGTAAAATTTTTATCTGAAAACAAAAATAAAATTAAAAAATACTTTAGTTTTGTCTTATAAACACAGACAATCAGGAAAGTTCCTCCAGCCAAAAGTTACGTGGCACAAAAGGTTTCTGTGAAGGTAGGCCACTGGCTAGTTTGGAAAAAATTTGAGTATTTGCTAACATACTTTAGTCTATCTTGCCCTTAAGCAAAAGCCAAAAATTCTAAAGCCTTTCCTTAGTCACTTGGTATCGTAATATATAAGGTCAACTGCCAATTGAATGGTACTTTTTTTTTATAAGACCCAGGCTCAAAGCTTAGGTCAGTTTCACTTTTTTGTAGTTTAATAGAACACGCCTAAAAATAAAGTATTTTTTATTTGACTAACGATTTGGTAACGATGACTATAATGGGTCATTTCGACTCAGGATGAGCACGTGTTCATCCTGAGTCAGGATGATGCGCGACAAATTCACTGTAAAATTTTTCATATATTATTCTAGAAATTCCACAGTTAACTGGACGCGAATCATCCGGACTCAGGATGAACACGTGCTCATCCTGAGTCGAAATGACCCATTATAGTCAACGTTACAAAATAGTGCCTGCTTTCTGTCAGATAAAAAAATAGTTTATTTTGAGGCGTGTTATATAGTGGTCTACTCCAAGCTAAAAAGATAAATTAACGCGTCAATGCATGAATTTGTAGAAATTTTTTCTATGGGAAGCTTTTGTGTCACGATGAATTTTTTGACCAAGAAACTATCGAAAAGTAGCACGAACGATAACTTAATATTCGGTTTTGGGGGCTGATATTTTTAAAACCAAATATTTATTAAACATGCACTATTTTATTGTTCATGATCTCAAAACTGTCATAGAAACTTTAAACCGCTCAGTCCTAATTATAACTAAAGTCTCAGAATGAATAAAATCAAACTTCCAAACCGAAAATTTTAGTTGAGTCGAGTCGTTGAAAACGAAAAAAATTTTTTGTAATTAATACAGTCCAAAGGGAAATTTTAATTTGAAGGGAACTCAGAGCCAATTTTGTAAAGGGCCAAGGGATTTAAGATCCTCACTCTCCAATTCGCCAACGGTACGGGTGGCACACAGAGCCAAGCTCTCAAAAAGCTTACTAACCTGGGCTTCGACCTCTTCTCCCAACAGTTGCTAGCATCCCTCCATCACCTTTTCTTTAGGGCATCCAGAGCTCCGCCACCACTGTTGATCTGTTGCGTCACCTTCGGGTCCACTTTTAGCATGAGACCTTCCGGCTTCAGTTCCAAAATACTGCAGAGCATTGTCTTGCAAGTTAGATTATTCTCTTCAGGTTCTAAAGAAGAAGGTTTGTAAGTCAACGGATCCCATTCTTTCTGTCTAAACGGGTTTTAAATGAGTTCTTTTCAAACTCTTTTCCTTTTAAACGGTACTTTCCGAAAACTTCCCTCCTTACACGTTTAAACTAGTGAAGTGCACTAACTACTTTCGTAAAGCTCTAGCTATTTTTAGATTGAAGAAAAACTGAAAATGCTAATTGTCATGTTTTTTAGCCTCATTTTATAAAATTTGTGCACTTTTATGCAAAAATTGCAGGAAACATCATAATATGTTTAAGCATATGCTAAGCTTAAATATGCATCGACAAACTTCTGCAAAAACTTGTTTATCTATCTATGAAAAAGTTGGCTGTTTACGTTGTTTTAACTGCTAAAACTATCCAAAAAAATTGCCGTACGCCACCTGACTTCCACTTTATGCCTTTTTAGGTCATTAAATATGGCAAAAAATTATCAAAACGGAAGTTTTTACTAAATTTAGCATTTGGTTTTACGCAAAAAGTTTCAAGTGGAAGCTATAGTTCTAGTTTTTTTCATATTTTATTAAATATTCAAAGGCAGGTGTGAAGTAAGTGCCCCAAACTCATGAAAGTTTTCTTAAAGTCTACAAACTTAGCAGAAGTAAAAATAACATTTTCTTCGAGTCAATTATTTATGAATTTTCGGTCAGTAAATACCTAATGGTATTGAAGCTCATTTAAGGCAGTAATCTTAGAATTTGACTAAATTGTCGACTAAAAATTAGAGACAGATCGCAATATCGCATCGCAGAAATTTTTGGTGAAAATATTGCATCGCATCTTTTTCAAAATATCGCATATCGCATCGCAATTACTCACTGACGAAAATATCGCATATCGCATTTTTGAAAATTTCTGTCTCTACTAAAATGCAAAAGGACTTTTTCAAAAAGTGTATATATATTTTGCTACTTTTCATATTTTTTGCTGAGAACTTCGAACAAGGGGATTACAGAACTGTGAAATTGAGTATAAATATCCTGTTTATACTACCTTATATAGCTTTGTCCATTTATTGTAGCTTACCCAACGGAATAAAATTCTAAAATCAAATTAGACCAAAACTTTTCGAAAAAAACATGTGACCAACGCAAGTTTTCAACATAGAACTTGGAAACTTTTTTTTTGCGGCTCGAGTTTTATCCCACTATCTGGTCCAAAAATATGCTTTGGTCCCCTGTTGTTTTTTTTTGAAAAATGCCTTGGTCCCCCGTGTTCATTATGGTCAAGGTAACACTGTGATCAAGGTGATTAGTGAGGACCAAGGCAACAGGGAGACCACGGCATTTTTCAAGAAAAACAACAGGGGCACCAAGGCCTATTTTTGCACCAGATAGTGCGATAGAGCCAGATAGCCGATAGTGGATAGAGCTAGCTATATTAAATTGAAGGGTGCCTTAACAAATTTTACAAATTTAATTTTACGGTTTTGGACGGTTTCCGGGTAGGTGTAACTTTAAACATTGAAATTATTATGTTGATCTTTCAATTAAGTCAAATTTGTTCTAATAATTTTTTAACAAAAAATAATAAATTTAGAAGTTTCTACTTATAGCATAACAAAATTATCCCACGCTTAAAAATGAAATAATTTTTATTGTGCTTATTTAAGCCATCTTCTCTTTGAAAGTTTCCACAACCTTAATCCATTTAACATGTTATGTTATTTTCCTAGTTATTCGCTCCAAAATGCGCCAACTTTGTGTGTTCTGCATGTTAAACACGTGAATTAGCAGCAGCCACATAAATATATAATGAAATGGTAGGAACGGACGTTGTGTCAAAAAACATTTGATTAAAAGAAGTTTTGAAGAATTTGAAAATGCCATTTGATTCGAATGCCATATAAAACATTTTCGCATCTTTATTAATTGTGCATATTTTCTATTTTCCGTCTATATTTTTCAGAAGAATAAAAGATCATTTTTTTAACATCACTTTGTTAGCTTTGGGTAAACATACTTTAAATAACCATAAAAAATGTTTTGATTCTGACAAAGGTTTTTTAGTTCAACCGCCAGTCAAAACTACCTTTTCAAAATATTTAATAAGTTTTTCATTGCTTCCTATTGCTCTGTCTGATCTCTGAGCAGTAGCACTTTGTCCGCCCATAAAGTCGCTATTTTGGTTTCGTTTTATTATAACATTTAGGCAGCCGCTAGCAAAAAATTTTGCTAAATGTGTAAATGTCAATAGGTGCTTATTTTTTTAACGTTATGATTGAATTGTAAGCCTGCTATATCAGTACGCTTTTTTGACTGATGCTCACTTCGTAATTAACTTTAAGTCTTAGTTGATACACCTTTGAATACACTGGGTTTGACACTCTTACTCTAAATATCGAAACCTTATGCTGAGTGTAATTCGCCAGTCTAGTTCTAAATTTGCCGGACAACGTTAAAAATATTTTTTTAAATATTGTTTTACAATTTTGAGAACAGAATTAATTCACTCTGTATTTTACATAAATTACTTTTTGACCCAAAAAAAGAATTTTTATTTGTAATTTAGAGTTTTTAAAATAACTTTTTATAATTGCTTATCTTATATAGTATTTGGCATGTGTGGGTGGGTGGTTAACGCTTTTACGTCGAAGGCCAGAACGGGTCATAGATAGCGAAATCATTTTTGTCGCTAATACCATCGTGTTCCCCATAATGTCAGCTTTCGTTTTAAAAAAAAGAAAAGAAAAAAAAAAGAGTTCTAACAGGGGATATACCTATTTTTATGAATGAAGTCATAGCCCCTCGTTGAAATTTCGAAATACTATAGAGGCGCCGATAGGCGCCTGTGGTCCCTTGTCAACAAATATCATCTTAAGCTTACCGATAAGATTTCTAAATCGCTTTTTTCTATAAAAACAAACTTGATTTCAACCAGTATGCTCATTTTTAAAAGCTACTAACCAATACATAGTGAAATCGCTTAAAAGAACTATTTACAGTGAGAATAAAAGAACTGGGGATGTTCAAACTCACCTTAGCTTTGCTAAACCAATCTTTTCAAGGTACAGTCTAACTTCGTTATAGTGCGACCCCTGGCAACCGCAAAATATTCGCACTATAACAAGACTCGCACTATATCAGGACTCGCACTTTCGAGACTTTTGACCCAATGGGTCGAACTCAAGGTCGCTTAATGTTGAGTTTCGCACTATACCGGGGTCGCACTATTACGCAGTTTAACTGTACCATTTTTGTGAAGTATTTTTGATATAAAATACTTCTATCTGGTTCTATGAATCTTTAACAAGGCCGTAGATTAAGCTGATAGTTCATTTCATCACAGCGACGATTAACCATAAACCGAAAAAAATGTGTCGTTTATCATGGTTTTTAGGGACTCTGTTTTCAACTACAGCTCATTGGGCGAGAACCCGGTTTCTGGTTTCACGGGCCGGTTTAACAGATCCTACCCTAATCTTTGTTTCTACATACCGTATAATCTCTAATAAAAGTTTATGAATTTACATTTTTCAACTCACTTAAAATCTTGAAATTTTCAATTTAAATGGCCTTAACTTGTTATTCAAAATATAGAGACATCGGCTTTCATCAGAGGCTAGGCTTGTTTTAAAGATCTTACAGTGTTTTAAAATTTTGTAAAGGTTGATAAATTGTCCGCCATGACTGATAAATAGAGCAAATACGGTTTTTTCGGTACTTTCCTGTTATCTCGAATTATTTTTTTAACACATTTTTGCGCAACGAACAATTTAATTTCAATTAAATATCTTCTTTTGGAGGCCAATTTTTCGAGATATTCTTCAACAACCATTCAAAGGAAAGTACCTTTTTTTCATTACAATTGCAAAAAGAAAATATAATACTGTAATGTCTCTAATAAAATGGTACCTCTCAGGGGTGGGGGGGGGCACTTTCTAGCAAAACAGAGAATGGCTTCAAATCCTAAGTCAAATCATTGAAATTAAAAAAGTGACTCAAAAAACTCTTAATAATTTATAAGCAAGTTTATTAAACACGTAGCTTTCTTAGAAAATAATTTCCGTTTTTTATTACTCACTTGTTATGGCTAGTACATAACATTTTTTGTTTCACAATTAACAATTTCTCCTCGCTTAGTTCCTTCTTCACTTAATCATCAATCGGCTATCTAATAAACTTACGCGAGAACTTATAATATTACTTTTTCTATAAAAGTTATAAGCTTTTGTGCTGCTTTCCAAGTTTAGTACAGACGTCCAGCATATTGAAAATCAAATTTATTGGTCTTAAGTCAACTACTCACTCCTACACACTACTATAAATTCAGCCGTCTTTAGTTGGCATTTCCAGTAAACAAGTTAGTGATGCAAGCCATATGCAATGTTTTAGAGGCCAAAATAATTGCTCTGCTTACTTACAATTCTCTGATGTAGTATATTATATACTTACCTAAATCAACCTGCTTAAAATCCACCCGTCACAAATTAGAAGAGCATTTTTTTTCTCTCCGAGATAATTACTTGTACCCAAACCCCGCAAATATTTACATTTATTTCCCTTTTTCCATTCTTGTTCTTTTCGGCTTTCATTCACTAAAATAGGTTTGGACAATAGCTAGAGTCTTGTTTTATTGCCGGCAATTATCTTTTCACACTATTGTTTAGCTGTCAAAATCACTTTTCTTGGATTTAATAAAATATAAAGTACTTAAAGTTCTCTTAATCACGCGATAATGTTTAGCAGTTTGCAAACTAAATTTTTGTTTTCAGGAACTGTTGTTGCTTTCTTTGGCTACTTATATTCATTTATGCAAATGAAAATGTCATTTTCTCTTAATATGTCTTTTAAACTTGTCCCGCTACTTCTCCTTGCAATTTCCTACTCAGCCGCTCAAGGAGCTCCATCTGGAGCAAGAATACCAATTGGCAGTCCGTCCTATTACCCTTCCTTATTACAAAAAGTCAGTTTGTTGTTAAACAAAAACTCAATAAATTTTTTTTTTAAATTATAAGTGATTTCAGCATCCAAACAATGACGAAGCTGGTCCTTTTGTTGTGTTCCAAACATCAGAAAATGATGTACACAGTATTCCTGTGAGAAAAATGGAAGATTTAGACAGCCAAGCAGAGCCAATTATGTTTTCCGAAAAATTCAACAGCGGGCTAGAAGAGCCTCACAACTCTTTGCCTTTGTTGGTCAACTCCTTAAGGAGGCCATCGGAAGTGGAGAGAGAGCCATTGTTTCCAGTCCCCGAAATGAAACTAAAAAGAAGTTTCCAATATTATGGAGCCAGGGGGGAAAAAATCAGGATTGTTCAACTTTAACAATGACCAAATGGAAAGCAGGTAAACTAATACACTTGATATCTAATAAAAAAATAAAGAAAAGATTTAACAAACTCTTTTTTAGATTTAACTACATGCCTTCTAGAGGTTGAAAAGCATTTTTTTGCCTAACTTAAAAATGCCGAAGACTCAAGGGCGCTTCCTAAATCAACTAATTATTGTGAAATTTTATTCTTATTCTAGTTTGTATTGGAAATTCGTTAATAAAAAACTTTATAAATTTATAAGAATCTATTTAGAAAAGCATGTTATGTAACGCTTTAACTGTTATATAACGTCACTATATATAGAGCGGCACTCTCTAATAGAATGGCAGAGGTCAAGAAAGGTCAAAAAATAAAACGGCATGGGTCAAAGAAAGATGGACTTAAAAATTTTAAAATTACTGAGTCTCGTAAGCCAACATTTTGTGAGTTGATGTTCAAAGCAGAGCAGACAAAAACAAACCTTACCCAACACTCTCATCTTTACTTGGCACACATTTTTTAAAAACGAATGAAAACACGAATGAAAAGTTTTTGGGTAGGTTGAAAAGCAAAACGGCATGCCGTTTTGTAAAAATATAGTAACCTTCATTTTAAAGCACATTTACCATGTTTTCTGGAATACTACCGTCTTTTGATAGAGAAACAATTTTATTTTTGTCAAGTTTTGACTTTTTTCTATAGAGGAAATATGCTTCTCTAAAATAAAATTGCTAAAATATCGGCTGATTATTAAAAAGAAGGGTTTATATCTTATATTGAGAGTTACGAGTGTTATCGGCAAACCTTTTACAAAAATATATCGAAATCCTTCCAATTTTCGGTACCAGAATGGAAGATAAGGTAAAAAATAGGGTAAACGTTTTTGAAAATCAGGCTAAAAAAGTGACCAAGTGCTACCAAGTTGATGAACAAACCTGAGGGGATACTGTTTTATTGAGAGTGGACTGTTTGGGCAGCATTCTATCTGATATTACGATTTTTTTAAAGGTGTTTTCATCGCTGCTGACTAAGAAGTAAAAATTGCCATCTTGAAACGCTAAAATCAATATCTAGCCCTCTTCAAAAGTGTGATTTTTCGCCATACACTTTCAAAATATCTCGTGCAGCTTCTGTAGCTTTAACTCTTTATTAAAAAAGAAGAAGGTGTCGCAATTGCTCATTATTAGGCCCCGATCAAAGTTTTTAGGTCATGGACAAAGTCTCGTGAATTAGGGTGTCTAAAAGAGGAAAAAATGAAAAATGGTTCCAATCTTATCAAATTTAGCAGATGTGCATTAAATGTCGAAAAAACTTTTCAACATGTAAAAATTTTAATTTGTTTTTTAAAAGATTTTTTTTTTCAAATTAAAAATAAGAGTGCAAGAAGAGATTGTTTAATGAGTTCCTTGTTGCATGGATATCTTAATTGAGCAATTAGATTTCAATTTTAGGAAAAACCTATAGATAATTGTTATGCGTTTTTTGTGACGCAAGCAAACAGTTTTTATGGTCGTGTGAGTACAAATGCGGCTTTTTTATGAATCGATATTTGTTAAGTTGCATATTATTCTTAACTATGGATCAGCATGAGGTCAATGAGACCCCACAACATTAAAAGAGCTGTAAAATTTTTTTTGAAACATTAACAAAGTACAATTTTTTTATTACCGTATTATCTCTATTAACGCCCCTCTTTAATAACGCCCTCTAATAAGAACCCCTCCCCACTATTGGAATAAACATTTTATTAGACAACATTTTAAACAAATTGCTCAACAAACGTAAAATAATCATCCTCATTATAATCTTCTAGGTTTGGTTCAGGATTCATTGACGGCTCTACTTCTGTTGGCGGTTCTTGAGTTGTTCCAAGTTCTTCATCATCTTTTAGTTCTCCATTCTCCAGGCCAGCATCTTCAAAGTCGTTCCGCCCATCTCTTGCGTTGCCTTGAGGCCGGAGTGCTTTAAGAATTGTGAGTTCTTTTATTCCTATGGATCCAATTGGTTTGAAGCAAGTGATTTGATCATCTTCTGTTCCGTCTGGTGCTGTTGAGAGTGCGCAAGCTGAAAAGCAATCATGAGCAATCAACAAACGTATTCAAAATCCAACCTTTGAACGACTTTATGATCAGATCCTTGGAGATTGCTTGCCACGCTCTGTCCACCCAGGTAGTCGGCAGTAGTTTCGTCATTCATCCAAACACTCCCTTTCCAATTGATAATGAGCTTGTTTCTGAACTTTCTGCTGACTGGGCGTTTCCGGTTGGCCAAGACGTAAGGAGGCAGCTTTCTTGCATCAGAGCAGGCAGTTAGGCATACAGTTATACGCATTTTTTCATGGCCGGTTGTGACGATGGTCACCTGAAAACATAACACAATGACCATTTCCTATCAAAACTAAGATCCTTACATCTTTCGCTCCTTTGGTCTCAATGCATGTGTTGGTAGGACAGTCGAACCAAACAGCTGTTTCATCCATTGCGAAGACTTGCGCGAACTTGACAATTTTTTCTTCGACATGTAGCACAAACTTGGCAACAGATTCAGCATAGTTCTCCGGCGGCTTCTGAGCAGTGGTTATGACGCGACGCAAGACGAACGAGTGCCGCTTCAGGAACGAATTCAGCCATCCAAGCGAGATCTGAAAGATAAGATAAAAACCTGCTTGCAAAAACATTCCAAGAACTCACTTTCAGATCTGTGCCACCAAACAATTCCACAGCCTTGTTTGTGATGATGCGTCACAATACTAGTTGTTTGTTCTCCTTTCTCGAATCCATTCGGCCAGCTCCACATCGAGTTCTGATGGTTGACTTGTCTGCCACCACCTTCGATACGCTTCCTTCGATCCCATAGCCGTGTTGTTCCTGAAAACAAACAAAATAAC